>JANAVB010004600.1:11919193-12041693 GCA_029216955.1 Iris pallida
CCCACAACCGGAGAGAGAGGGGGGAGAGAGTGGGGGTAGGGGTAAAATCATATTTTTAGACGTATTTTAACGACCTTTAATAGCAGGGGTGCAAATTGAACAAAAATTAAAATGTGAAGTTTTTTTTTTTAAACAAAGGGTCTTCAAATGCAAAAACAAAAATCTAAAGAAGTTTTGTTTGCACTTTACCATAGGATTGGGGGGTTTACACTAATTAAAACAAAATTGGGGGAGAATTAAAAATATGATTAGCAATTGGGGGGGTAAATACAAATAACTCTTATTATAATACAGTCTAGAAACAACTTAAAAATGACCCGTTTAAGTTGTACGTGTAACCTACATTGATTAATAAAAAATTAAAAAAAAAAATCTAACTACAACGTATATTTTTTCTCTCATTTAAGAAACAAAATTCTAAAATTCTTCTAACTACATAAACGTATATCAAATTCTAAAATATATTGAATATTCAGATTATATTTAAACAAAGTATATAGTATTATCTAACTAAACATATATCCAAAATTTTAAAAACATATCTATAAGAAATCATAATTAAAATATAGTCAAATTAAATTTAGGCTTAATTGCACTCTGCTACCCTCAACTATTCCGCTTTTTCAACTTGATACCCTAAACTTTTTTTTGTAACAAGTTGATACCTCAACTATTATTTTTTTTCAACTTAATACCTAGTTTTTCAACTTTGAGCAGGGGTATTTTCGTCCCAATTTTTTTTTTTTTTGGTATCAACTTGTTACAAAAAAAAGTTTAGGGTATCAAGTTGAAAAAGCAGAATAGTTGAGGGTAGCAAAGTGCAATTAAGCCTTAAATTTAAAATATTTTAACATAATTTAAACTTTTATCTAATTTTTTTAACAATATTATAGTTTTTTTTTTTTTGGTACGGACAATGTGCGCATGTGAACGTGAGTAATACCTTATAGAAAGAAAAATAAATTTGGCGTCGCGAGCAAGGACACAGAATGGCATAGCCCGACGGTCCGCGGACATTCCCACGGACCTTGCGAGAAAGGTCCAGGACATAAATGGCTACTAGTTTAGAATCATCAATCAGCTAGCGATGAAGTATCTAACAAATAAGAGAGATTAATGCTTGTTAAGTGTAGAGTATTTATATAGATTTTCAAGTAAAAAGAAGAAAATTTAGTCAAAGTCTTCTGACTACGTAGACATATATTGTGGTAAATAATTCCTTAGAGTTAAAAAAAAATAGCTCTATTTACTCTTTATTTGATCGTGCGCACAATTGCGATCTCTGTAGCAGAATAAGTTCAGTTTTATTCATCCATCAAAACTAGAGTATTTGTTTACCTTCCAACAAAAGATTAACACGTGTTAAAGCCACTTTAAATGTAAAGAAAACATGTTCTGCATTTGCATTGTCAAATATAATTTTTAATTACCTGAGTATATGCATATAGCTTAAAACGGCTAGCATTTAAAAAAAATGTTGGTGTTTTATTCTATGAGTTGTGTGTTCACAACACTCTATTGTTTAAAGATAGTCCCACATCGGAAAATCACACCAATATGTATCTCTATATATTACTTATGAAGGAATAGAGAGATGCACATGGGTTGAGGCCCAATGGAGGGTGCCATGTGGGAGGATTTTACATAGAGGTGAGAATAAGAAACCAACTTTTAGCCAAATGAAAATAGATTTAAATCTATTGGAGCTAAGCCCCGAAGCGACTCGGACTCGGGCTCGGGCTTTTGAGGCTTATTGTGGCTTTTTGGTCGAGCGGGTCGAGTGGGCCGTTCAAATTATGTAACGTCCGCGGGTCTTGTGGGCTCAGATCCGGAAATGGCTCAGATTCAGAAAATCCGGATCTGGCATTAATCCAGGACGTGCGTTCAGAATTTGAAAAACCCACCTCATGCCTATAATATCAGCAGCATCTCCTCTCTCCAGGGTTACAGAAAATAATCAGAGAATTTCCAGAGAGAGAGAAGTGTTGCTGCTATTCCGAGGAGTCGTCGACATTTTTGGCCAGCGTTCTAAAGTTCTCTTCGAACTTGCTGGTTCCTGGAGGCTTGTCCGTAAGGCGGATATAGCTTTGAGCGCCGGTGATCTTTCACCCCAGCAGGCTTTCTTCTTCCTCTGTTGCCTTCGAGAATACCGTCGCTTCTCTTTAGAAGTTATACGGTTCTGTTGCCTTCGAGAAATATTACGAAATAATCTTTTTAGATTCTCGTAATACAACATCACCTTCTTTAGGGTGTTGTTGCTGGAAACATTGTCTTTACAATAGTTTCTGAAATCGTATTTTTCCATCGATTGTTCGCCAAGGGACTAACAATCTCAAAGCTATATCGAAAAGATGGATAACTCACGTGCATCGCTCGTCAATACCGACTTTAACAAGTTGGAGAAATTTGACGGCAAACATTTCCAAATCTGGAAACGGAAAGTAACATTAAACATTCAACTCGTGGAAGTTGATCACGTGCTGAATGAGGAAGAACCGGTCGTTCCAACAACCGGAACCGCAGAAGTTATTGCCGCTGCTAAGTCCAAGCAGGCAAAATGGATTAGAGAAAACAGTATCTGTAAACTGTTGATTCTCAATAGCATGAAAGACTCTCTGGCAGAGTTTTATTCTAAGAAGAATTCTGCCAAAGAAATTTGGGACTCCTTGGAAAAATTGTACGAAGATGACGAGAATCGGTCCAAGATCTTCTTGGTTGAAAGATACCACAAGTGGACCTTCGAAGATGAGAAGGCTATGCTGCCCCAAGTAAAGGAGTTTCTGAAGCTGCGCCAAAAATTAGATGACGAGAAGATGCCTCTTGTCGACAAGTTTGTCGTTGGAGGAATCGTCTCTAAACTTCCTGCGGGGTGGAGCAACTTCTATGCAAGGATGCACCGCAAGAAGCTGGACATATGTATGGAAGATCTCCTGCAAGACATCCATGTTGAGGACGAGATGCGCTCTCAACAGAAGATGGATTCTCTGTCCAAACAACTGGCGAAAGCAAATCTGGTCCAAACCAGAGAGTACAAGGGGAAGCAGGCGGCTTCTCCTCATAAGAAGAAGAAGGACTTCACTAATCTGAAAGTGAAGAGTCCTTCATTCAAGAATCAGAAATCCAAGTCCCATGTGACTTGTTTCAAATGTGGCAAGAAGGGCCACTACAAAAGTGATTGCAAGGAACAAGAAAAAGGTGAGCCTAGTAAGGTTTCTTTGGTTACTAATCTGGTTGCAATGATAGCACAGGTTGCAAATGCGAGAGTTGACTCGGACTGGTGGATAGACACTGGTGCGACATGTCATGTCTGCTCAGACAAGGAATGGTTCGAGTCATATGAGCCAACTTCCGAGAAAGTCTTAATGGCAAACCAGGCACAAGCTGAAGTACTGGGGATCGGGACGGTGGAGCTGAAACTCACATCGGGGAACACTCTGACGCTTCAAGGAGTGAAGCATGTTCCTGCAATTGCTAAGAACCTGATCTCTGGGAGCCTGCTTTGTAACGCAGGCTTGAGGATGGACATCAATGCTGGCCAGATGGTGATGTCCAAGAAGGGTACATTCTTCGAAAAAGCTTTCCAGACTGAAGAAATGTAAAAAATTCAACTTGTTGTAACCCAGAAAAATGATATTAATACTATTTCTACTTTGAACTATTCTTTTGAGTTATGGCATAATAGGCTAGGACATGTTCATTGTAAAAGAATTAACAAAATGTCTAGCCTAGGACTTATCTCCAAGTGTGGGGGTAAGGTAGAGAAATGTGAAGTGTGTGCTCAGACGAAGATCACAAGGAAACCCTTTCACAGGGTCCATCGAAGCACAGATCTTCTGGAGTTGGTTCACTCAGATATCTGTGATTTCAAGCAATTCTCTACAAAAGCCGGGATGAAGTATTTTATTACTTTCATCGACGACTTCTCAAAGTATGCTTTTCTACTTGCTCAAGTCTAAAGACGAAGCATTCGAGAAGTTCAAGGAGTTCAGGGCCGAGGCTGAACGGCAAACTGGACAACAACTCAAAAGGCTAAGGAGTGATCGAGGCGGGGAGTATCGGTCTCATGATTTCTCATCATTCTGTAAAGAACATGGAATCATAAATGAGACGACGGCTCCGTACTCTCCTCAATCCAACGGAGTAGCAGAAAGGAAGAACAGAACGTTGACAGAGATGATGAACTCTATGCTGTTGACTGCGGGTCTTCCAAAGAGCTTCTGGAGAGAAGCTGCATTAACGACTACTTTCATTCTCAATAGAGTACCGTATGCAACTTCGGATATAACCCCTCATGAACTCTGGTTCAAAGTCAGACCTAACTTGAATGTCATTCGAGTGTGGGGGTGTCTGGCTTATGTGAAGCTCCCAGATCTGAAGATTCAGAAGCTGGGGACTAGGACTACTAAGGCTATCTTCTTGGGTTATGCCGAGAAGAGTGACGTTCGGAGATTCCTTGATATAGAATCAAATCATATCATTGAATCTCGCGATGCTGAATATTTTGAAGACAAGTTTGCAAGGCACAAAAATATTGTTCTCGCAGATCTTCCGGAGAATGATGAGAGTACAAAGCAGACAGAAGTTCTTATCGAACCAGTAGTCCAAGAAGAAGCTATTGTCGAAGAGACACCAGTTGAACCAGAACTCGCTGAGCCGTCAACTAAGCGAGTAAGGAGGCCGAAAGACTTCGGAGATGACTTCGTCACCTATCATGTGGAAGCAGATCCGCTTACCTATGATGAGGCGATGAAGACCAGAGATGCTGTATTCTGGAAGGAGGCGATAGACAACGAGATTGACTCAATCACCTCCAACAACACATGGATGTTAGTTGACCTGCCAGAAGGAGCAAGACCCATCGGATGCAAATGGATCTTCAAGAAGAAGATGAAAGCAGATGGAACCATTGACAAGTTCAAGGCCAGGCTAGTGGCCAAGGGGTTTGCTCAGAAGCAGGGGATCGACTCCTTTGACACTTATGCTCCAGTAGCTCGGATGACAATCATTAGATTGTTAATTGCTCTAGCAGCAATACACAAACTGGTGATACATCAGATGGATGTGAAAACGGCATTCCTTAATGGCGAGCTGACCGAAGAGATCTACATGCAACAACCAGAAGGTTTTGTCGTCAGAGGTCTGGAAGACAAAGTCTGCAAGTTGATGAAGTCTCTGTATGGTTTGAAACAAGCTCCCAAAATGTGGCATGAGAAGTTTGACAAAGTGATAAGGTCAAATGGCTACAGGGTCAGTGAAACAGACAAGTGTGTCTATACGAAGTTTGCTGACGGAAGAGGAGTAATCGTTTGTCTTTACGTGGACGACATGCTAATCCTAGGTACGGATTTAGACTGCGTCACAGAGACAAAGAAATTCCTCTCGACCAAGTTCAGTATGAAGGACTTGGGGGATGCCGACGTAATCTTGGGGCTCAAGATCATCCGGACAGGTACTGGAATAGCGCTGTCACAATCTCATTATATTGAGAAGATGCTCACTCGCTACGGGTATCAAGATCTTCCTATAATTGATACACCGTACCGGAGTGATCAGAAGCTGGAGCCAAATTCGAGGAAAAGCGTCAGGCAGTTGGAGTACGCTAGCGTCATCGGAAGCTTGATGTACGCTACTACTGCCACAAGGCCTGACATAGCTTTTGCGGTGGGAATGCTGAGTCGGTTCACTAGCAACCCAGGCGTTGAACACTGGAACGCTGTGAAGCGTGTTATGAGATATCTAAAAAAGACTCAGACATTTGCACTATACTACAGCGGAGATCCGTCAGTAGTGGAAGGCTTCAGTGATGCTAGCTGGTGTTCAGAGGTGGAGAGCGAGTATTCGACAGGTGGATTCATATTCACTTTGGGCGGAGCTGCTACATCGTGGAAATCGAAGAAGCAGACAATGTTATCTTGCTCCTCCATGGAATCTGAATTCTTTGCATTGGATGCTGCTGCAGATGAAGCAGAGTGGCTTCGGAAGCTCATGTATGATCTTCCAGTGGTTGGAGCTCAGATACCGGCAATTCCGATATACTGTGACAACCAGGCGGCAGCAGCAGTAGCATCAAATGAACTCTTTAACGGAAAGAAGAGGACTGTGCGGTTAAAGCACAGAGCAGTGAACGATCTCATCAAACGAGGCGTCATTGCAGTGATCGATGTTCGGAGTCAGGAGAACCTGGCGGATCCGTTCACGAAAGGCCTCAAACGACAGCTGGTCGAGGACACAGCAAGGAAGATGGGTTTGAAGGCATTCTAATATTGTGTCATTATAATCCTATCAACAAATTTTATGTTATTGGTTCAAAGAGAAATCTATCAGATATCTAATTTTTTGATTCAAGGAATGACTATTGACTGGAAAAATATTAGTTAACAGTGGGTACTTGTTCTGCGGAACATGTAAGGGTTTCGGACCCAGAACCACTGTTGTCTACTATGAATTTTCTACGGAAAATTGATCCTGTGGGAAGGATGGCATAATGCCTTAATGAGTTCTCAGACTGAGTGAAGGTCTGTTATGCTTTACAGGAAGCATGGTGGCGCAACAACCACAAAGGAGTGTTGCAACTCCATGCTACAGTGGGGTGACTCCACCATGAGGTTCCCAGGTAGGGGTAATGCCTCGGCTTTGTTAGCCAAGTCACAGACGGTGTAGCACCGCATATAAGCAGGTAGCCTAATGTTGCATAATCATAAAGAGGTGTAGACAGCACTACGAAGAGGACAGTATCCTCATGTTACAGTGGCATGACACCACGAAGAGGTACCAGAAAGGGTAAATCCTCGGCTTTGCAAGCCATGTCATAGCGGCGTAACACCGCACGGAAGCGCAAGGCTTCATGCTGAGTAGTTTGACACTACAAAGAGGATTGTGACCTCATGCTACAGTAGTATGACACTACGATGAGGTATCCAGGTGGGGTAAAGCCTCGGCGTTGAGCCATGTCATAGCGGCGTAGCACCGCAAAGGAGCGCAATGCTTCATGCCATGACTCTTTATAAAGAACTCACCTATAATGTATGGAAAGAGAAATAGGCCGTCTCTTGAGGGTAAATTTGTAGACGCCCAAAATACATACATTGAAATCCAGGCTGGCACAAGGCCTTTAATGTGCAGCCAGAAGCACAGATAACTACATTATGTGAGTGGGAAAAATTACAGCTGTGGTACAGAATTCAAGGCGTAGTCCATTCTTGTATCATACTGTTGTTCAACCCATGCGGGAAGATTCAAGTCGTCAGCGACATCTATCCTAATGCATAATGGACAGTTATTATGTGGAACGCTTAACTCATATATATAGAGATATGTGGGAGATTGTTGGTGTTTTATTCTATGAGTTGTGTGTTCACAACACTCTATTGTTAAAAGATAGTCCCACATCGGAAAATCACACCAATATGTATCTCTATATATTACTTATGAAGGAATAGAGAGATGCACATGGGTTGAGGCCCAATGGAGGGTGCCATGTGGGAGGATTTTACATAGAGGTGAGAATAAGAAACCAACTTTTGGCAAATGAAAATAGATTTAAATCTATTGGAGCTAAGCCCCGAAGGGGCTTAGCGACTCGGACTCGGACTCGGACTCGGACTCGGACTCGGACTCGGACTCGGACTTGGGCTTGGGCTAATGGGCTTTTGAGGCTTATTGTGGCTTTTTGATGGCACTTTGCACTTAGCACGACAGCTCGTCGCAAGGCGCATTGTGCGCTTTAGTTGCGCGAGCCTCTGCGCGGGCCGTTCAAATTATGTAACGTCCGCGGGTCTTGTGGGCTCAGATCCGGAAATGGCTCAGATCCAGAAAATCCAGATCTGGCATTAATCCAGGGCGTGCGTTCAGAATTTGAAAAGCCCACCTCGTGCCTATAATATCAGCAGCATCTCCTCTCTCCAGGGTTACAGAAAATAATCAGAGAATTTCCAGAGAGAGAGAGAGAAGTGCTGCTGCTATTCCGAGGAGTCGTCGACATTTTTGGCCAGCGTTCTAAAGTTCTCTTCGAACTTGCTGGTTCCTGGAGGCTTGTCCGTAAGGCGGATATAGCTTTGAGCGCCGGTGATCTTTCACCCCAGCAGGCTTTCTTCTTCCTCTGTTGCCTTCGAGAATACCGTCGCTTCTCTTTAGAAGTTATACGGTTCTGTTGCCTTCGAGAAATATTACGAAATAATCTTTTTAGATTCTCGTAATACAACATCACCTTCTTTAGGGTGTTGTTGCTGGAAACATTGTCTTTACAATAGTTTCTGAAATCGTGTTTTTCCATCGATTGTTCGCCAAGGGACTAACAAAAAATATATATACATGTATGTATAAAAAATTTATGGCATTAGTTGATCCTAGTTGACCACACTTGTTTCTTATCACGTCCGTCTTTGCCTATTTGCCACCCCGGTCCCACACCTAAGTTTGTAAAACTTGAACAGGAAAAAAAAATGAAACTTTTTAAATTTGTAAAATATTTTGTGCATGTAAAATATATGTTTAAAGATTTTGGAAGGTTTGTTCGTGCCTCCACACACACGCGCGCTTGCTTCCATCGCAACCAATGCGAGGGAGCTTAGCCTTCAAGACTAGACAACTACTCTCCAACAAAAGCCCAAAGTAGATGAAAAAGAGTAGCATTCTTTTGCATGAGAAGTACTGTACTGCAACGAAAGTGAGATTGATTCCAAAGTTTAAAGTTGGCGAAGTCCAATTTGTCCAAATAATTAAAAAAAAAAAACCCAAGTGGGAAGTGGGAAACCAAACTAGAAGTGAACTTTTTGTCCTCAATCACTGCCCACATTAACACGTACGTATGGGGTCAGCATGCACCTCGAACATTATCTAGACATTATCCAGAAGAAGGTTGATGTACTCAAACATGTCAATTTTCTGGACCATAAAACTCTTGTGACCATTCTTGTGACCAACCAAATATTTAGAAATATTTAGTAATACGGTCTCACATATTAAGTAGATGTTAGGATATTTCAAAATTGTCCAATATTATAATTTTGGTTTTGAAATCACTGGTCACATGAGCTGATGAACAGTTATTTCGATACCTAAATCCTAAGGATGGACAATTTTGAGATCAAATCCTAATATATATACTATTATGCGAGACCATAATACTAAAAAACCCACATATTTGTGGTTTATGCGGTTACTTCTTTTTTTTTTTGATATATCTAGTATTACGTACGAAACATTTGCACGTGCACGCGGCCCACTCTCCAGCTCAAATATTTAATAAATAGAAAGAATAATAAGTCCCGGCCCATGGCTCGATCTACTCATCTTTCGTCATCCTATCAGAAGCTTATGTCCACCTTCGATAACTACAATGGCTACTCGAGTTCCGCTATAGTTAGTAATTTATATAAACCATTATTACTATATATGTAAGTTAAATGATAGTAATTTATATAATAATTAACTTTATTTTATATTTTATATTTATTTATAAACCATTATTACTATATATATAAGGTAAATAATTAGTAATTTATATAATAATTAACTTTATTTTATATTTAGATCCGTTTGGTTCACTTTAATGTAATCATAATTGCAATCTAATCAAATGAAAAAAATAACTTTTTTTTTCTATTCATTACATTGCGTTTACGATTACATTACAGTGTATCAAACGAGACATTAGTGTATAGCTTAAACACTAATTAATTAACACCGTAATAGTCGCTATCAAGACCATCTATGAGATATGTTGACATATGTTCACACGTACAAGTTAACCATTTTCGATTGTGGATCCGAACTTGACCAGAGTTTTGTCCAAATTGGAAACACACTAGACCGTGAAACTAGTAAGGTCGACTCTTAGTTGTAAATTTTAGAGGGACAATTTTGAAATATATAATATTTTTGAGTCTCTGATAGAGTACACTACAATACTTATAATTATCGACATGACGCATATTGGGTCGCTAAATTAATTAACGCCGTAATAGTCACTACCTAGGAGGTATGTTACGTTCACACATGCAAGTTAATCATTTTTCGGTCATGGGTTCGAATTTGACCAGAGTTTTGTCCAAATTAGACACACTAGCTAGACCTTGAACTAGTAAGGTCTATTCTTATATATCAAAAAATTAGAGAGACAATTTTCCAAAATATTCTTTTTTTTAGTACACTACAATACAAATTTTTACAATTATTGACTATTGGGTCATGATCAAAGTTGATAGTATAATACTATCCGTACCTCCAAATCGTTCCTCCAAACCGTTTCTTCTTATGTGAGCTGACATTGCATGTTAAATAATATTATGTGTCATCTGACATGACAGACGACATGACAAATTTTAACCCAAAAAAATTAAGTATCCAATTTTTTTATGTTAATATTAATTTTAGTGTTAATTTTAATATAAATATTGATATTAATATAAATATTATTAATATTAATATTAATATTAATGTTAATATTAATTTTAACTTTAATGTCAATTTTAGTTTAAAATTTGTCAAATCAGCTGTCACATCAGATATCACGTAAGGAGGAATGATTTGAAGAGACAATTTGGAGGGACAAGTATTCAAACAGATAAGATACAACTTTGATATAGACAGAGACCAAATCACACCGATTCGGGGGGTGGTCTCTAGCATATTCCAAAAAAAAATTCCTGATTTTTGATTATTTTTTTTGCATTTTCTTTATATGAGTCAATCCTTATCATCCTTATCTAGTCCACCTTAGCCCAAAAAGTACGATATTCAGCCTTGAGTATTAACTTATTATGAATGATCTTCGACATTCTTCCACTATAATTAGCAAGCATCAAACATAGTTAGACCGAAGAACCAAAATATTAAATAAACAAATCCTAAGGAACTCATGAGTTCTCAATTTCTAAAATATGACCATGACTATGATATATCGTCGATTACATGGACCTTATTACTTGAATTTATCAAGACGCTAAAAAAAAGAAAAAAAAAGATGTTAGTTAAGAACACGTATCATTTTTTTTTTACGCTATCCGATGTAGCGTATATGTCTTTGTGTATATTGTGTTGTATGTCGTTTGGGTCCACTACCTTCAATTTTTACACACACCTACATCTCATCTCCGGTTGACTATAATATTGTTAGAAAAATATTATTTTTCTTGTTAAAATCAACAAATAAAATAAATATAAATTAATGAATGGTTATCGGCTTCCGGAGACGTCGTGCACGAAGCACTGTCCTAAGAGTTAATTCGGATCTATGTGCAGACTTGTTCCGAATGCTCCTAGTGGTAACCCCTCCCCTCCCCCCCCTCCGCTCTACCAGAGAGATATTTTAAGTAGGAATTTTATGTGTTAGGAAGAAAAGAAAGATGACTCAATATGTAGATAGAATTCCAACGGACGGAACAATGACAAATAAAGCCAAACATTACAAATCAATGGTAATAAAACCTGACGTTACACATAAATAAGTAAATGGTAATAATTAAAACCATACGTTACACATAAGTAAATCAATGGAAAAAAAAATATGATTCAAAGAACCTGGACAATATATGCAGAATTAAGCCTACCATCCAACCGATGTGAGACTATAGGAAATTTGAACTTTCTCGTAACCAAAGAATTCTTGTGATATTGTCCCAAATTTTGTGACATAATTCAAATTCGATGACAAGGTCATTGATGACCGCCATCCATTCCGTGATGGTCAAACTGTGGGCAAGAATGAAGATGGTCCAATATGACTGACCCCTCCGGCTCCCAAAACAAAAAAAGATAGCAAGAGGTCCGACTCCCATCCCATTTCTCAACGCAAATGAGAAAAGAAATAAAGAACAGAAATCGCTCAGAAACAGCATCTTGCCGGCAAACCCACGTCGGACACGACCCCACTCCACCCCATATAAAAAAGAAGAAGAAAATATTATTCCCAAATAGCCCCTCCAGCGTCTCCTTTCCTATAAATAGCCGGGGTCTCTTCCGTGTGGAAACGGCATCAACAAATAAATTGCCATTTTTATAACCGACCCCCCTCGCCTTCGCAGTTATTGTCAGGGGCATTTTGGGATTAAAAAAAATTGTCATTTAAGGTGGGGAGCATTCTGGGAAGAGGAGAGGGGAACGATGGTTGCGCTGGTGTCGAGAGAGGGGAGGCAGCTGCAGCGGTACAGCAAATGCGGCCGGCGCCTCGTCGTCGGGTTCGTTCCCGAACTGCCCCTGTGTATATTTTTTCCCAAAGTTTCCTCTTTGTGGTGGTGAAAAGTTTCCGACTTTGGGATGGACATTGGTCGATTTTTAGGTCTTGTTGGTGATTTTAGCGGAAAGATGGAACCTTGGCGTGCGTATGAGCAATTTCTACCGCTAACTTTGATTCATTCCCAAAATGCCCCTACTAATGTTTTGGCTCGTCCATCGATCGATTTGATGCGTTTGCCGAAATGGGTTTTCGGTTTTGTTGGTGATTCTGGTGGAAAGATAGAATCTTTGTGTGTTTATGATTGATTTTCACCATTTATCGTCGGTTTTCGTCCCCGAAATGCCCCTATAAAATTTTAAACTTCATGGGCTTCTACTTTGTCCTGGCCACCCACAACCACAACACAACGCTTCATTATTTTCTGCATTGTTTCCCGGAATGCCCCTACAGTTAGATTCTTATATATGGGAATAGTCGGTTTTGTTCATCAACTTGTTTGATTTGGCTTCTCCATTGACCGATTTAAAATGCGTTATTCCATGTTTGTTGTGTTTATGATTTTTGTATGAATACTAAGTTCTGACCTTCTAGTTTGCTTCGGCTTCCTTCACTCTTTTAAATTTAATTTATATACCTTTTGTTTGTCCTTTAATTTGTCAGCATAATTATTTCTCTAATTTCTTTCAGTTTGATTCGTGTCATTTGCTTCAAAAGGCTGATATAATGACTAAAGTACATAGCTACTTATGAATATTTATATTTGATACATTTTTAATTTTTTGCATCTCAAGTTAATTTTTGCATTGGACAGGTGCATTCCTTATAAGTTCAATATGGACAATCCGTGCAACAGCGATGCCATAGTTCAGGCGATGGAGGTTCTCGTCGTCAGCTCGCAAAAGGGGTGTGGAATGATGTTTCCAAAGGTATATATATATATATATATATATATATATATATATATATATATATATATATATAGAGAGAGAGAGAGAGAGAGAGAGGAAAGATAGAGAGAGAGAGAGGAAAGATATATATATATATATATATATATATATATATATATATATATATATATATATATATATATATATATATAGAGAGAGAGAGAGAGAGGAAAGATAGGCATCTCCGCACTTTTTGCATCCCCAAGCATCCCCCTATTTACACCGTTGGATGGTGCTTTAAGTCATCTAATCTTAACCGTTGATTTACCAATGGTTAAGATTAGATGACTTAAAGCACATCTAACGGTGAAAATAGGGGGATGCTTGGGGATGAAAAAAGTGCGGGGATGTCTATCATTCCTTATATATATATATATATATATATATATATATATATATATATATAGTTTTGGTGCAACCGATCGACCAATTAGTCTCTCTCAACACTTTCATTTGAGTTCACATTTTTCATATAATCAATCATACGAACGCTGATTAGCCACGAACTGGAACTAACCTGCAGGTTTTCAGTATTGATAGATCTTTATGTGCATGGTGATCTTGTATAGTTTGTTAATCCAATCACATATAAATTAGGAATTCCTAAACTAAGCTATTAGAATCATTAATCCTTGCCGGAAGTTGTTTGTTCCTAAATGCACATAAATTGTATGGAATGTGGAAAATATTCATCTTCTTACTTCCATAATCATCAAATTCTTTCATAAAGGAAGGCTTATTGTTCTTGGTGCTAACTATACATTACTCATTTGTGTGGTATGAGAAGAAAACTTTTCCAAATATATTCTTCTTCTTGCAAGCATGTTGTAGATTGCGACGATAAGAATAGAACTTGAAAGACCACAATTCGCATAAGCCCTCCTTTGGTTCGCGGGAAG
This sequence comes from Iris pallida, assembly GCA_029216955.1. NCBI lineage: Eukaryota > Viridiplantae > Streptophyta > Magnoliopsida > Asparagales > Iridaceae > Iris > Iris pallida. Next base: position 11,933,215 of record JANAVB010004600.1, read on the forward strand.
GGAAGGAAAGGAAAGTAAATCAATTCCTTGTTCTTTCACTTTCATTGGAATTGCAATTTCCATCCATTTTCTTTTCCGGTAAGGCATGGAATGATTAGGATATGGAAGTCCGAAACATCAAATTTCAATTCACTGAACTCTTAGCAAAGTCAAAAACTGAGAGCAATAACTATTGATTTGTTCTCTATAGTAACGTAGGTGGTTCTCTCGAGCAGGGTGGATGGGAGACGGATGAGACCATAACGCAGGCAGCCTCCCGGGAAGCACTGGAGGAGGCGGGCGTGCAAGGAAACGTCGAGCGGATGCTGGGGAAGTGGAGGTACCAGAGCAAAACGCAGGCAGCGACCCACGAAGGCATCATGTTCCCTCTTAGCGTCACGGAAGAGCTGGTCCGCTGGCCCGAGATGGATGTCCGCGGGAGGAGATGGGTGACGGTGGCGGAGGCGAGGGAAGGGTGCGATCATCCGTGGATGAAGGAAGCATTGGACAGGCTCGTGAGACGCCTCTCGTGCTCAAGAAAGCGAAAAGCTGCTTCTTCGTCATAGAAAAAAAGGGACTCTTTACTTGGACATGCATTTGTGGGAGTCACTTGAAGAGTCCATTTTTGTTCACCCACCAAAGCTAGGTGGGATGCTCACCCCCGATTGAAAAAAGTGACACATGGCAGAAAACTATTTTGGTGGGTGAACAAAACAACTTGCGGAATGGGTTGTGTGTGATGGAAATGTCACGTGTCATTTATTCACTGAAGGGTGAACATCCCACCTAGTTTTGGTGGGTGAACAAAAAAGGTACAGATCTGCTGTCCCAAGAATTACGTGTCTCATTTTGTCCGCTCCCTATTACATGTGGGCCACTATAGAATTTACGAGTAGGTATGTGAATGATGGCTCACATGTAATAGGGAGGGGACAGAATGGGACGGGTAATTCTTGGGACAGCAGATCTGCTCCCGAACAAAAATGGACTGGTCTCTTGAAAGGAGAGGGAAGCTTTGAAGATCCCGTGTCCGGGATCAATTTTGGCCAGAAATCAAATGAATGACAGACTTGGGCAGATTGTGTCATGTGTTCATCAGATGTTGAGAATTCGAGCTAAGCAATGCATGGGAGACATGAATTCTCTATTTTGGATCGATCTGGAGCTGCTGCTGGTAAACAAAGGCTGCGCGGGCGCCTGCGCGTGCAGCGCCGACTTCTTCGGCGAATTAACATGCATGTCATGTTACTGAATCTTTGTCTTGTCAATCGATAGATTCTCTCTTTGGATGTAACCATGTTCTGGTGGTTAGGTCGAGAAGAAGCAAGAGTATTCTTCTGAGTGATAAAACTCTTTGGATACTTAGATGTTGGTATTGATAATGTGCTATGCGCTTACGTCTTGCATGGTTATGTTATGTTCAGGCATTTGTAGATGATGCTTCCTATGTTACTGTTCTTTGTAACAAATGTTTGTTATGGTCTCATATGTCATTGTTGTTTGGTTTTTTTTTTTTTTAAATTTCACGCACACACAATTGGGAGGCTCAAACGTTGCCGACCTTTCTGGATGTCCACTCCAATACCACTGGGCTAGAGAGCAAAGACATGTCATTTGGTTGAGTACTGTATTTCCCTCGAGTATTATGAGCAATGCTCTCATATTACTCAATTCACGACGATGAGACGGCCCTCTTATGTACTTTGGACTCTTGGAGGCCAACTTTGGTATTATTTTGTTGAAAGGCTTTACTTGGAATAGGAGAAATTATTCTTTGGACCGGCCACGGCCACACCATGTGGGATTCTTCTTCTCCAATAACAGTAGGACTTGGACCGATCCACACCATCCGGGCTTCAACAAACTCCTATGCTTGGGACCACCTCTAGACTCAGTATGATGACCCCCCAAAAAGGTCGGGGTCGTGGGTGACCTTCCAGGGATCGGCCCTCAATAAGGTCTAAGGGACAACCAAAACTAGCACTGGAACCCCCTAAGAAAACCCCCTAAAAACTCCCTCACTCTCATCCGTAATTTAATGTTAATATTAATGTTAATATTAATGTTAATGTTAATATTAATTTTTATTTTTATATTAATGTTAATATTAATGTTAATGTTAATGTTAATGTTAATATTAATATTAATTTTAATGTTAAATTTAATGTTAATTTTAGACATTAACATATATATATATATATATATATATATATATATATATATATATATATATATAAAATAAATCTTAGTTTAAATTATATTTTGATAAGATTGTAAAGAGAAAATAATACTTTTATGTGCAAGGCACATGCTTTTATTAGTACTTCTTAGATGCTTAGATGCCTAACAAATAACAATAAGAGTTAACTGCCATCCAGCAAGAACAAGGAAGAGCCAAGAATGTGATTCTTCTGTATTTTATAGATACATATTTTCCTTTTTATAAATATAGGGCACTTGTTAAACTCTTCTTCATCAATGGTGGTATCTACTCAGACGAACGGATTAAGATAGTTAAACTCTTCTAAGGTAGAGCACTATTCGATTTTGGACCGAGAACCGAGTCAGACCGAATAAAAAATTCGGTTAGGTTTGTAAACTATTCGGTTCAGATTCAGAATTAGAATTGTCTAAATTTGGTTATTTGCTTTGGATAATCGGTTTAGATCAAAACCAAATAAAAATTACTAATTACCTAAATACTCTCACATAAAACTCTAGTAATATATTAAAATTTATGACCTAACCATATCATTTTTTTTTTTTTTTCTCCTCTCATCTCTCTTGGCTGCCACCTTTGGAGAAATCATAATCATAAATTTATTTTTGATATATTCATTGCTCTACAACTCTTTGCATTTATCAAATTTGATTTTTTTTTTTTGATATATATTTTAACCACAAGCTCAATGTGAACATATTAGTGCAACTAAACTCTTCCTCACCAATAGTGGTATCTACTGAATAGACTCAAATTCTCTACCTTCAATATTCGTTCGTATAATTTGGGATATCACGAGATTGCCGAGCAGGTAGCCAAATCCTATTGACTTCTCAACTTTTGGTTCTATTATTTATTTTGAGGTAATCTCTTATCTTGGTATCATCTTTCAAACATTGGTTACATTTTGGGAATCTTTGAAGGATCCATTGTACTTAACAATGGCAATTGATAAACACACAACCATGCCAGCACAACATGTTAATTTTTAAAATTTGTGGGAGTGTAGTCCGTTGGGTACACCGGAGATCCCGTAGGGATGGGTACGATTCGAATCCCCCACTAAACATTGCTTGCCGGTCCGAAAAAAATGACACCTAAAAAAAACATGTTAATTTTTAAATACCCAGGATACCCTTTTGAAATTGTTTGGGGGCATCATCAATGAGAGGACAGTCACTCTAACAGTCCAAGCTATTGTTAGGATTGTCATCCTGACAGTCCTATGTCGTTTCTAATGGAATTGTGTTAAAATCCGAAGTTCAAAAATCCTAAAATTGGATTCAAAACGTTGGAAAAATACTCAACGACAAATTATTAACTGAAAATTTAATAAGTGATGTTTCAAAACACTTGAAATAAACAAAGAAACCAAGATTTAAAAAAAGAGCCTAGAATTGAAAATGGAAAAAAAAATGTTCAAAAAACATAGATGAAGAAAATTAGAAAATTTGGATTGATTAGGAAGGAGCTTCTTCAATTAGGGTTGGAAGAAAAAGATTAAGTGAGGAGAAGAAAGAGAGTTAGATGGTGTAATATGTCTTCTCCCTTGTCCTTTTGATGACAGTCAATAACAGTTTTTCAACACTCTTATATTGTCTTCTATCCAGACCCTAACAAAAAGGATTGCGCCTTTATCAAAGTCATCAATTATGCAAGGATAAAAGTTTGTCAATATCTGAACTTATGTTAGTCATGTGCAGTGGCAGATGCAGCTCGGGGTGGGATTCAGTTTACCCTAATTTTTTTATTTTTTTTTTTCGTTTCCCCCCTCCACCCCCCCTCTCTCCCCCCCCACCCCCCCCCCCCCCCCCCCCCCCCCCCCCATTTTTTTTCATTTGAGTTAGCCTCACTTAGTTTATCCTAACGACTCTAGCATACCCTAGCTTAAATTTCTGGTTCCGTCCTTAGTCATGCGACTTGCAACACGAAACAGTTGGTAAACCTTCTTCTTGTATAATTTCATTTTAGTTAAATCATGGGTCATTTTTTTTCCTTTCTCTATTTCTCTTTATCAGTACAAAAATCTTAGAAGATGAACTTATGAGGTCCTAATTTTTAAAATTCGACCATGAAAAACAGTTTGATAACATGCATCTATCTCTTACCTTTTTCAGGGACCTAGAAAAACATAAAGTACATTTTCAATACACAAAATTTCATATAAGATAAAGATGTATTAATAAATAATACAAAAGATGAAAAGTTTGAAAAAATACATATGAAGATAACATGTCGCCATTAGTAATGGTGACATGGAGGCATTCCAGAGAGCAGCCCATCCGCGGAGCCAAATTGTCATTAGTAATGGCGACATGAGTGGTCGGCAACATAGTCGCCAATAGTAATGGCGTGATAGGTTTAAAAATTTGACCGAAAATGTATCCGTGTCCCCAATACTATTTTCGTCATGAGTGCATGCACTCATGTCGCCAATTGTAATGGCGACATATTTATCATTTTTCTTTTTTCCCTTTTCTCGTAACTAAAGGGGAATAGAAAAAATCAAATAAATCTATAGCAACATTACTAATGGCGACATGTACTTTCGTATAAATTTCTCCAAAATTTTCAATTTTTGTATAATTTATTGATAAGTCTTTATCTTATATGAAAATTTATGCTTTCGATACTACAAAAATCTATGTCACATCTATATTGCAGTGCTTATTTTGAGTTCTTATTTGAGTTTCGAGAGGATTTATGAAATGCCCAAAAACTAAAAAAGTTTTATGTAAAACCCACCGCTAAAAAAACTTTCATCGCGTGCCCAGAATTAGAGAAACTTATCGAAAGCGGGTTCCAAATGACCATTTTGTCCTTCCTTTTAATTTATTGAAAACACCCACGAAACTGCTCTTAAAAAAAACGTTTCGATACTTCATCTTCTTCCATACGCTGCTCACTTTCGAATCTAGGTTTTCTCCTCAAAAATCTTCAAAAACTCGTCGGAAAATTTCGAAAAGACCGGGACAAACGGCAAAAGTGCTAAAACGGAGGTCCAAACATCATTTTTTTGCAATTCTAAAATTTCGGAAGGCCGTCTAACGATGAAACTGTTACTTTCAGTCTCCTCGACGATACGCTCATTTTGCGACAAACGGGACCTCGTTTCGACCTCCCAGTCAAAAGTTATGGCTCTCCAAAGTTTCAGCTGACCATAAAATGCAGGAGAATGGTAATTCTCCGTGTTAGAACACGAAAAATGTTAATTTCGCATGAGGGTGGTCATTCTCCGTGTTAGTAACACGGAGAATGTCATTCTCCGTCTTAATTTACACGGAGAATGACATTCTCCGTGTTACTAACACGGAGAATGGCATTCTCCGTCTTAATTTACACGGAGAATGACCATTCTCCGTGCTAAATTACACGGAGAATGACTATTCTCCGTCTTAATTTACACGGAGAATGTCATTCTCCGTGTAGTTTATCACGGAGAATGGTCATTCCAGTGTTAAAACACATGAGAATGACCATTCTCCGTGTTAGAAACACGGAGAATGCCATTCTCCGTGTTAAATAAAACGGAGAATGTTATTCTCCGTGTTAAATAAAACGGAGAATAGCATTCTCCGTGTAATTTAGCACGGAGAATGGTTATTTCAGTGTTAAAACGCAGGAGAATGGCATTCTCCGTTTTAAATAAAACGGAGAATGACGTTCTCCGTGTTAAATAAAACGGAGAATGGTCATTCTCCGTGTTAAATAAAACGGAGAATGGTCATTCTCCGTGTAGTTTAGCACGGAGAATGGTCATTTCAGTGTTAAAACGCAGGAGAATGGCCATTCTCCGTGTTAGAAACACGGAGAATGTCATTCTCCGTTTTAAATAAAACGGAAAATGGCATTCTCCGTGTTAATTTACACGGAGAATGGTCATTCTCCGTGTTAAATAAAACGGAGAATGGTTATAATTTAGCACGGAGAATGGTCATTTCAGTGTTAAAACGCCCGTGTTAGAAACACGAAGAATGTCATTCTCCGTTTTAAATAAAACGGAGAATGGCATTCTCCGTGTTAATTTACACGAAGAATAGTCATTTCCAGTGTTAAAACGTAGGAGAATGGCCATTCTCCGTGTAATTTAGTTTTTTCAGGAATAAAGAGTTTCGTTCTTCTTTCAAAGCGATGATAATTCTTATGGAAAAGAAGAAGAAAGATCTTCTCTCCACAATTGACGTCGATGAAGATGATGATGATGGTGATGATGATGACGAGCGATGATCTGAGTTCGACCGAAGAAAAGCACATCGAACTACGAACGATCTTTGCGATCTCTGCTGAAGATGAGAGCAATGGAATTCAGATTTTTCGTGAAGAAGAAGAAGACGAAAATCGCAATCCAGATCTGAGTTTTTTGAATTCAAATACATATAGATGACCAATTCGCGCGGAGGGGTAGTTTCGGTATTATAAAAATAGCAGTTTCCAGCGGGTGACATCTAAAAGGGAATCTTGGAATATTTAACGTGAAAATACTTAATTCTGGGCATTTTATAAAACTCATCCAGCGGGTGGACATTTCATAAAAGTCCATCCCGAAATTGGGTTTCTCAACAATTTTCAGTTGAGTTTCTGTATATATATATATATATATATATATTTGGTCTGCAGTTTCAGTAGTGAAACTCTGATAAGTGGGTCATGCTAGGATGCAAGTTAAACTGTCCCAAGATTCCCAGCCAATCATCATCTAATACCCAATTCCCAATCATGACCGTCAATTCATAACATCAAGAAGCAACTCAATCCCCACCGTCCATCAGAAAAGAACAAAGACAAGGGAATCCAACCGTTGGAACCCCCAATTTCAAACATTTAAACATCCCCCTCCACCCCCAAAAACTAGCCGTTGCTACCAAACCCCAGTGAAGGAAAGGAAAGGAAAGGAAAGCAAAGGAACGAAGGAAGAACCAAAGAAGAAGCCATGGGAAGGCTGAGGGCCAAGACCGACTACGAAACCCTCCGAAATGCTCGAGTCGCCGAGAACAAGGTCTCTCTCTCTCTCTCTCTCTCTAATGGGTTTTCCTCCATTTCACTTGCAAACTAAAATATGATGACAACGCAGGCCAGGATCGCCTCTCTTGGGTTCAACCGTGCCGCCGCTGAGGCTCCGGCCATGGTTTCCCCCGCAAAATCTGCTGACAGGATCAAGAAGCCCAAGCTCAATCCGTCGACTCCGCTTCGTAGGTCCGGCCGACTGAAGGGGCTTTCTTCTGACTCGTCTCCCCGAGGTGATCTTCCGATCCACTTCGATCCATGAAATGCTACATTAAGACCCGTTTGGTTCACTGTAATGTAATTGTGATCGCAATGTAATCAAATGAAAAAAAAAAATTATTTGTTTATATTGCGATTACGTTTATAGACTAGTGATTGTGTAAGTATTTTTTTGTCGCAGTGTACCAAACGAGGCCTAAATAATTTACAACTGTACAAATGTTTTTTTTTTTCTCTTCAGCTCCTACAGATCCATTTGGAGAAGTTTCGGATCCCGGTCTAGAGACTAGTGATTGTGTAAGTATTTCACAACCAATTAACTTCACTTCCATTTTAATTTTCATTGGATTTTTTTTTCTTTCTGTTTCATTTAAAACTGAATTTATTTCCAATATAATGAATGGTTCAGGCTAAAGAACCCAAGTTGAGCTTGGCAACCCCGGATCGTAGGTCGAGCCAACCCGATGCCCCGTCCCCCCAAGGTTTTTTTTCTTCTTCTTGCCATTTGCTTCTTTTAGCTACGATGAAACGATGTTGTGTAGTTTCTAAATGTAGAAAATGTTTGGTTTAGTTTCTTCTGTTGAAGTTGAAGAGCAAGTGGAGGAACCTAGTCCTGCTGTCTGTGACTACGAAAGTCTTCGGAACGCGAGGATTTTAGAGAACAAGGTCAGTTGGTTTCTTCTTCTTCTTGAGGATGGATCTCTTCTGAAAGAATTTACTCACGACATGACTGATGATTTCTCTAACAATGATTCGAAGGCTCGATTTGCTTCTCTTGCGCTCAATCGTAGAGTCGAGGAGCTTCGGGTGTTTGTTTCCTCTGCCAAACCCGTCAAACGTGCTCATCAGAAAAGGAGGCTGGATGATTCGACTCCACGGCGTCGGTCCGAGCGTTTGAAGGGGAAGCCTGTGGACTCGGGTTCCTCAGCTGGCATAGGTGTTTATAACAAGACTAGCTAATCAACACTGCAATATTCTTGTTAGCTACTAAAATTGATGCACTTGCGTGTTGCTTAATATTTCTTCTTTTAGATGCTTATTTGGATAAAGAATACGAATCGGAGCCGGCTAAGAGGAGACTGTTTGTGGATCGCTGCGGTAGCAAAGCGAGGGGGAGCGTCTATGATCCTGTCTACGGAATTTGCTGCCATTTCTGCAGGTTTAATTACTACCATGGATTCTACTTTACTTACTTGTTTGAAGCTGTACTTAATTTAATTGGTTACGCTTCTTAATATCAAAGAGAAATTATGATTATGAGAAACTAATATTGCTGGAATTGCTTAGTACCAAATATGAGGTGTTCTGTGGACAAAATCATAGTATCAATGATATATTACCACCAGGGCCGGCCCGGAAGGTTGGGTTGTCCGAGCCAGAGCTTATTTTGGTTGCCCCTTAATCCTTGTTATGGATTGGTCCTAGAGGGTTATCTGCGACCCCAACTTCTTACAGGTCACGTTGGACCTAGAGGGTTGCCCTAAGGAGAGAGGGGTTGCCCAAGTCGGTCTTATTGGACTTACCACCAGGGCCGGCCCGGAAGGTTGGGTTGTCCGAACCAGAGCTTATTTTGGTTGCCCCTTGATCCTTGTTATGGATTGGTCCTGGAGGGTTATCTGCGACCCCAACTTCTTATAGGTCATGTTGGACCGGGAGGGTTGCCCTAAGGGGAGCGGGGTTGCCCAAGTCGTAAGTCTTGTTGGACTTACCACCAGGGCCGGCCCGGAAGGTTGGGTTGTCCGAGCCAGAGCTTATTTTGGTTGCCCCTTGATCCTTGTTATGGACTGGTCTTGGAGGGTTATCTGCGACCCCAACCTTTTACAGGTCACGTTGGACCTGGAGGGTTGCCCTAACGAGAGCGGGGTTGCCCAAGTCGTAAGTCTTGTTGGACTTACCCTTGGCCGGCCCTGATTACCACTAACCGCGTTCAGTACGTATTCAATAGGCTAAATTTACTACATAGAGATAGTACAATAGGCCTACTAGCCATGTAATCAAACCTACTTCTGCAAAACAGATGTTAGAAAGCAAATTGAGAATATATCAGAAACAAGAAGTATAGAACACATGCAAGTTGTGTATTCATATAGGAGCTAGCTATGTACACTTTGCATATTCATTGGATAACTAATGTTGTTTTATGGTTTTAGCTATAAAAAAAAGTTGGTATAAAAGACAGTATTTCAAAGAAATCTAGCTATGTACATTTTGAACTTCATTCGAAGAAATTAATTTGTGCATATTTAATTTAGCTATGAAATTAATTTGTGCATATTTCATTTTGAACTTTCATAAGCACAGATTATCAGGTTAACTTGCGGTTCGGATTATGCATCCGTTCGCAATAATTTTCTGCAAAATTAATTAATCTGTGCTTATGAAATGAATTCAGGCAGAAGAAATTGTGTGGGGAAGAAGATTGCAGGCGTTGTGGCGATAGAGATTTAAATCAGCCATGCATAGGTTGTTATACAAAGACCGATGTTGTTACACATTTGCGATTCCCGTTCGTGTGATTCTTGATATTTACTGTCATATTAACAGGAAAGACGGAATGTAGGATCTGTCACTCCTCCAACGGGGTCATGTGTCGCGCTTGTCTCAAGGTCAGATATGGCGAAGGTAAGCGACTACTACAAGAAGCAAATAATCTGGCTATATATACATATAGCCAAATATCAACAAGAATGAATTTATTGTGGAGTTTCGTGTTCTAATTTTGCAGAGATGGAGGAGGTCAGAATGAACAAGCACTGGATGTGTCCACACTGCATCGAGGAAAATGGAACCAGACCATATTGGATATGCAACAGGTTTGTGTACAATCTTGGGCTCTCTCTCTTCTCTAATTCTTAAAAGGAGTGCTTAGTCTATGCTTACTAACTTTTTTTTGCATGATAGCTCTTTGTGTTTGAAGAGGAGAAAAATGGCACCCACTGGAATAGCCATTTTCCGAGGTTAGTTTCTTCTTTTCTAAGTGACAGCATTGTGCATACACTCTGTGCCCACGTATATGGTTCACGGAAAGTAATCACTTGTAAAAGCATTGTGCGTACACTCTGTGCCATTTTCCTCCTCAATTCCTTTGGCACCCAAACATAGAAAAGTAATCATTTTCTTTTAATGATTCCGCGAACCAAACTAGGCCTAAGGATTCACTCTACTTCCTAAATTTCTTGGACTTTCCAAACACCCGAAAGAAAAATAGATGGGAATAGCAATTTTCCAAAGAAAAGAAAATGATAAGAAATTGGTTTCCTTTCCTTTCCATTCCATGAACAAGACCAAGGATAATCTTAGTTTTTCAAACTTATAATCATTTGACAAAACTTGTGATGATTGCATGTGAACTGAAGCTCGAGAGGAGGGGTATGAATCTGTGGCGCATCTGATGATGGACAAGCTGAAACGTGAGGCTGGTGGTCGCTAGTAGAATGAATGACAAGAAAGAGGTGAACGAACAATGGTTTAGAATGTCAACAAACTTGATGATCATAGCTGGAAAGGAAGGCACTATACTAACCTGTGTTTTGACACTGTTGTTCTGAAGTTAATTTTTACACAGTGTATGCATTGGAAAACTAATGAAGTTCAGAGAGTGAAATGTCATCATGCCACCAATCCTCTAGTTTGTTGAAGTGTCTAGTTCTGAAGTTAATTCTAGTTCTCATCTTAAATTTCATTGGTCTTCCAATTTGCTCAGTTTTCCTGAAATTGTCCCGGTTTTATGTATAGATTTGGTTCGAGCTAACAATGCAGTTGATTGTGTAACAATGTAGTGTGGTTGGGGATCACCAATGTGGCTGGAATGCTGCATGGTCTGCAACGAGAAGATCTACCTTTTTGAGTGCAGGTTGTTGTTGAGCTTATTACGACGTAACTTTTTAATGCTCAATTTTGGCATCCTAATTTTATAAATTGTTCTTTTGAACACCTTCAATCAATTTTGAATCACATTTAAAATTTTGGCTGGAATGCTGCATGGTCTGAAACGAGAAGATCGACCTTTTTGAGTCCAGGTTGTTGTTGAGCTTATTACGACCATTTAAAAAAAAAATTCTCGCAATTCAAATGGTGCTTTTATATTACGAAATATCATTTTGAAGTGGTCTCGATTTGGTTTTAAAAAAATCACGGTAACGCTATACTTGGAATGTCAGTAGGTACTTTGCAATTTGCTAACGAACAGTTGGAATTGGAATATTCTCTCAATTATCATTGTCAGCTTTTTTTTTATTGTGGTCAAATAGAAGCCAGCAATGACGACAATGTAGAGAATATTTGCCTATTTATTAGAATATTTCATCCACATAGGATCTGGGTGCAAAGAACTGGAAAAAAAAAACTAAACCAAATCGAAAAACTACAGGTTGGGTCGGTTCGAGTCGATTCTTTCTTAGTTTTTAAATATATCGATCCAGTTCGGAATTGAGAAATTTGAAAACCCGTTTAGAAACAAAAACGAAAGTAGAATGACACGTAGGATAGAAAACCAATTTTAGAAATTCCCATTGGAGATGGCCTTATTTGTTTAAAACAATTTGATTAGTAAAGATCCGACTAACCACACATTTATCGAAACATTAATCTTATCTTTTACATATTTGTTAAAAATAATATATTTTGTAAATAAAAAATATAATATGATTTGTTGAAAATGATATATATTTTGGAGAAACAATTTTTGATTATTTGTGACTCAGAATTACCAAAATTAGGGAGTCATGTGTTATCCAGAATAAGATTATGACAATTTTAGAAGTTCGAAATCCTTAACATTAGAATTCAAAACTTCAAAAAATACTGGGGAAAAAAAGAAGTAAGAGATGAGAAAAAAAAAAGTATGTTAGAGAAAGAAAAAAAAGAGTTAGAGAGAGAAATATGAGATGAATTGTATGAATGAAATGTGTGTTGCACCTAGTTATCAGCCTGTATTAATTCTATTTTTAATAAGAACTGTCATCAAACTGATAACTAGGTGCAACACACATTTCATTCATACAATTCATCTCATATTTTTCTCTCTCTAACTCTTTTTTTTTCCTTATTCTACGATGCCATATCATACGATCATATGCTTTAAGTTTTTCGAAATGTGTGCTTTGACCTGGTCTAAGAAGGACCCTTGGCCTTGGATGATAAAGAACATGAGTAGGATCCAGCTCAGGTTTCCAAAAACTAGAAGGACGATCCAAATTAGAAATGTTCTGTTTGTCTAATCGAAAGAATGATCGTACTAATATTAATTCTAGGCTAAATTACAATTTAATATCCTCAACTATTTCAGTTTTTTAATTTGATACCCTCAACTTTGATAGATAATAACTTGATATCCTGAAATTTTTTTGACAAAATTGTTCCTCCCCTCCAACGCCCCCTCCCCATCCTGCCCCCGGTCGACGACCTCCCCCCCCCCCCCCCCCCTCCTGCCCTCGGTCGACGACCTTCCCCCCTCCACCCTCCACCCCCACCCCCTCCTCTCCCGTCGACGAACTTCCCCCCCCCCCCCTCCTGCCTCCGGGCGACGACCTCCCCCCCACGCCGGCGACCTTCCCCCCCTCCACCCAAACCCGCGCCCCCCCTCCCTCCCGCCGGTGACCTTTCCCACCCCCTCCCCCCCTTCCTCCCGTCGGCGACCTCCCCTCCCCCTCCAGCTCGCGAACTCTCCTCCCCCCACCCCGCGTTGGCCCGTCCGGAGTTGCGCGAGGCGGCGGGATCGCGCGCTTGGGAAACAGCCGGAGGCGGCGGCGGGGGGGGGGGGGGGGGTCACGGGGCCACGACCACGGGGAGGGGTGTACGGGGGCGGCGCCGGGAGGGGGTCGGGGTGGGGGGGGGGGGGGTGGGGGGGGGGCGCTCGCGGGGAAGGAGAAGGGAGGGATAATTTTGTCATTTTTAAAATTTTGGGTATCAATATAAAATTATTATATAGTTGAGGGTATTAAGCTGCTGGCCAGTAGGGCCATGTACCGTACCCGGTGCCACTCTCTCCACTGCTGCCAGTGCAAGCTGATGCGAGTTTTCCATGCTCTGCCTCAGCATCTCAATCTGACGGTGTGACGCCTCCGACTGGCGCTGCGATGCCTCTGCCTGGGCCCGCTGAGTCTCCATCATCTGCTGAAGAATAAGGAACATATGATGCGTATCCGTCGGTATCGGTGGTGGTGGCAGCACCTCCGGAATGACGACCGAAACCCTCTGGGGTGGAGGTAGTAGACCTCCCTGTGCAACTACCAGGGTCTCCGAAATAGTGGAATCACTGGGGGCAGTCTCGTGAACCTCCTCCTCAGCCTGGTCAGATCTATCGGACAAGCTACTCGATCCAGTGGCCTGCGGGTCCGTCTTCGTCATCCTGGAGACGAATTAAAACAAAGAGATCGATATGGCACATGAGTAGATTTATCAAGGAAGGACAGTTAATTTAATACAAGGAAAGTAATCATGATAATCAAAAGATCGAAATTTTTTTAGGTGTGATTGAGAAACTCCTATCATGTCCTAGGTCCTACGTCCTAATTGCAGGATCGTAATTAGTACTCTAAGTCGAGCACCATTACGAGATCGCACTAATTACGACACAGACCTGCATAGGCCACCACAAAAACGTGTCACGACCCGCACCCTGATTAGGGGCACGAGAACGTAGGTACGTCCAGTCTACGCTGCAGTGTCGGTGGTAGAACGCTGTATAGGTCATCTATAACATCTAACAATAAGATATATAAACCTGTCATCTCCGCACGGAGGTATAATATAACATCTCAACTCTATATCTCAAATATAAGTCTAGAAAAGATAGAGCATGATATGGAATCAGATGAAAGGAAGAACTGAATATAAATAGAGTTATCACACCACACAAAGTAGAGGTCCAACACAAATAAGTACAAGACCTGAAATATAACTAAGTCACAACTAACAATCGGAACAATCCGATACAAAATGAAAACTATAAACACTATAGTAGACTAGGCACCCTCTACTAAGCTAGATGCTCCTCAGGCTCCTGAAGGTCACCCTCATGTGTCCCATAGAAGGTAGGATAGTCACCATCATCATCTGTAATATTTTCAACAGGTCCAGTCAGGACAAGAACGAGCAAAATACATCTCACGCAGTTCATATCATGTTGGGAAATGTAAAGCATGCATAGAGTAAGATACATGGATTGTAAAGAATATATATAAAAACGAAAGAGATTTGATAACTGAAAATATCTATATATCTATATAAGTAAGAACTGTAGGTAACCTGTGATTTAGAGCATGATATGTGTTTGCCATTAAAATCGTTTGATTGCAAATCTTAATACAAACAGAACAGTGTTACAATATAGGACTTAGATGTAGTCCTAGGAGTACACTTTTGTTTAATCTGGGTCCTAAGTGCCAATGGAGCGAGTGGTAATGCGTTGACTCCGTTGACGGGCAGACGACGGTTATCGGTTCTCTGAAGGTGTAGATTGCTCTGGGTGCTGGAGCTTGCTGAGAGGAGGAAGACGTTGAGTGTCTGTATCTGCCTCTCTGGTGATATCTGTCTGTCTTGTTCGTATATGTCTCTGTCTGTAAGAAGGAAACGATCCCTCTATTTATAGCTGGGCAGGTTGGCTGCTCATGCGCGCATACGTAGGATGCGCCGGTACATGGGGACGCCACGTGGAGACTGCCGATAGAGGCGCATGGATGATGCGCCCTGATTGAGGGGTTGAATTCTTCATACTGCTGTTGTGAGCCGGCACGTAGCAGAGGAGAAGATCTTTCTGTTGCTGAAATCTTGGATGAGTTGAGTCAAAGGACATGTGTCGTCGACTCATGGCTCGGAGATCTCGGATCTGATGGGGGGATGATTTGGTGGGATGCGCCTTGGATTGGGCGCATGATGAGACTTTGGCTCGTGACCTTTAGGAGTCACGAGCGGTTCTGGGCGCATGGCTTTTGAGGCGCATGCAAGCGACTTTTCTTCTGTCTTTCGGGATCAGAAATCAGTCTGGGGCGCATGGCTTTTGAGGCGCATGCAAAGCTTCAACTGGAGACTCTTCTTCTGTCTTTAGGGATCAGTGAAGGGTCTGAGGCGCATGGCTTTTGAGGCGCATGCGGATTTGGGCGCATGGCTGCAGAGGCGCATGCGGGCGGTTGAGTGGCCACGTGGCTATAGCCGTCGAAGTAAAGTCATGATGTTGCTAACGTTGTGGACGCTTCGTTTTCTGCAAAAGCTGTCAACTGTTTAGACTTGGGAAGTCGTGCTGCCAACTCTGTCAGTTCAGCATTTAATGTTGGTGACATTCGATGGACAGCTGAGTGGGCGCGTCGGTTGACGTTCCACTAAGCGTATGGGGACGTATGGGGGCGCATTTCCTGTGATACGCTCGGTACAGGGCGCATCTGTTGGAGGCGCTTGATATTTGAAGGGGTGTGATGCGCTGTCCAGCCGGCGCATCCGACACGTCTTTAATGATGCAGCTGTTTCGCTTCTCAAGTGCCTTTAAATAGCCGTTTGGCTGAAGTCGAGGCGTCCGGTTCATCCATTTAATATGAGTTCATTGTACGGAATTCGGAGAGCCATCCACTTGGCGCGTGGGTTTGATCTGCCCGGCCTATAAATAGTGGCATGGAGAGAAGGTTTGCTTCTCATTCCCTTACGTCTTTCCAATATGAACTCGGGTTCTCGGGTGCATTCTGTTGACGAAGTGCTCCCGAGGGTGAAGATGAGACGCCATGTCGTCGTTGATGCTCTTGAAGGTGACTGTTACATCCAAAAGACGGAGTCGAGGGCTTCCGAGGCGGGCGGAAGGTGCCTGTTGCATCCAAAGATGGGGATGCTCGGGCCTCGTCTCCGTTGTTCCGGAAGAGCCATAGATCGAAATGGCGGTGCTAGGCTCTCTCTTCCTTCAAAGTGGGTGTCGCCCACTCTGGTTGTGTTGAAAGCTGCTTCTTTAGCCGTATTTCGATCACGGTCTTCCTTGGCCTTTGGAGGCTCTTTCGAAGCCTCCCCTGGCCACAGATTTGCGGTGCTCTTCTCTTACTTGGTTCCAGCCAGAGGGTTAAATGCTTTGTGTAATCGAAGCACTTATCAGGTGAGCCTGGCTGGAAGAGCGACACATAACTGGGCTCTTGCTCGGCCAGGTGAGCCTGGTTGGAAGAGCGGCACATAACTGGGCTGCTGAAGAGATGGCGGGATGCGCTTGGTTGGAGGCACATGACATCTGCTGCGCCTATCTGGCAGCGCATGGTGACTGCTGCGCCTATCTGGAGGCGCATGGTGGCTGCTGCGCCTATCTGGAGGCGTATGGTGGCCGCTGGCTGTAGACTTAGGATCTTTCCTTTGTAGAAATTCTTTTTTGTACAACCTTTTCTAGACATGTAATATACTTTTATATATAAATAAAAAGTCCTTCTTCAAATGTCTATAGCTATTGACTTTGTTGTTTGAGTTCTGGCGCATGTAGTGTTTGGCGCATGGTCTTTCTGGTTGCGAAATTCCATGCTTCTACAAGACCCCCTTCAAAGTTTTCAAAACTTTTGAATAAGTTTTGGAATACTTTGAATAAGAAGCATGGCGATCAGGGCGCATGACTGTTGGGGCGCATGCCTGTTTAGTCGTATGCTCTTCTCAATTAATGAATTTGATAATGCTTCGGTAACCGAAAAGATTAATGATGATCTTTTGGTTTTATCTGTTGTTATCTTCACAAGACCCGAGGCGACGGCTGAGATCACTCGTCATCGGTTCACGCGTGCGACCACGGCCTATAAATAGGTGAGAGGTGGAGAGAGAGAGAGCTCTTCTGCTCTGTGCCTTTGCCTCCTTTAGAGTTCTTTCTTCAAAACCCTAACTCCTTCCTCTTTGAAAGATGGCTCCCAAGACTCCTCGCGACGGTGCCGGCAAAGGAAAAGGGAAAGAGAAGGAGCCTGTAGAGGCTGTCGTGAGTGAGCTTTAGTGTCTCGTTCTTATTTCCCAACGTATATGGACTTTGAGTCCTGATAATGTATTGAGATCTTTCCCGCCGACGTGCATAGGCTCAGGCCTTTATCATGCACCGAGGTTTTAGTTGCTGACGCGCATGGGTTTTGTACCCTGATGATGCGCCGAGGCCCTACCGCTGACGCACATGGGTTTAAACCCTGATGATGCGCCGAGGCTCTACCGCTGACGCACATAGGTTTAAACCCTGATGATGTGCCGAGGCTCTACCGCTGACGCGCATGGGTGTAGACCCTGATGATGCGTCGAGGCTTCTTTTTCAGATACGCTCGATACGCGCTTTTGACGATATCTTTGCATTTTTGTCAGTGTCGATGACTATCCCGCTCTTGAATGAAGTGCTCCTGGACGCCGCGCTCTGCCAGATGGGAGTAGATTATGATGAAGAGGTGATAAACCCTGCTCAAGCGACTATTATGCTGGATCAGCATCCCGAAAGAATGGCTCAAATTCGGGACCAACATCACGGGTTCCTCAAACGAATGATGGAACGTGGCGTTCTGAAATCTGCCACTTCCGATAAAATGACCTTCTTAAAGCCTGAGTTCCTGTTCGGAGACCGCCTTTCTTCTACTGAAGCCAAGGTGCCGAAGGTCAAAGAAGACTGGTTTTTTACAGCCAGGGGTGTGCATATGACCGTCAGGCAGCTTGAACGTCAGTGGCCTTTGTTAGCTTTCTGTCATCTTGCTTCCAAAAGGAGAATGTCCTGGGACATTACTCCATCTCAGGGAGGAGCGGTCGCAGGCGTCATCAGAATTGATTCTTCTTCTGATCAGAGGGATACTCTGGCCGCCTCGCGAGCTGGTACCTCTTACACCTGGCGGACTCTTCGTCCTGGGAGTATTTATAGCGATGTTCCCGTTAATACTTTTGCCTTGGGTGCCTCGACTTTTGCTCGTCGCATGTTGTTGATGGA
This sequence comes from Iris pallida, assembly GCA_029216955.1. Lineage (NCBI taxonomy): Eukaryota > Viridiplantae > Streptophyta > Magnoliopsida > Asparagales > Iridaceae > Iris > Iris pallida. Next base: position 11,951,532 of record JANAVB010004600.1, read on the forward strand.
ACAATCATACCCCAAGGGAGAATTTCGGGTAGAGGGTTGGTGTCATTATGTTTCAAAATGGGACAAACTGACACACTGGATCCTGTCGCGATTTCAGACTGAGCTCGAAGAGATTGGGCTGACCGCTGCGATCCGTGCCACTCAGGCAGGTGTAGAGATTAATAGGCACATGTTCCTTGCGCTTTTGGAGATGTTTGATACCCATACCGGGACCTTCTTCACTCCAGTGGGGGAGCTAGGGCTCGCGCTTCATGAGATGTACGAGGTATCAAAACTCCCCTGGGGATCGGAGCCTTACGAGGAGTACTTCCCGACCAATGAAGAATTCCAGGTCTTGGGAGACAAAGCTGATGAGATGATGGTTGTCTTCAAAGAAGTATCAAGTCATCACTACTATATGCAGAAGAAGGACAGGGGCGGGACGCAGCCTCATGTGACTGCTTGGAGAGATCACATCTTTAGGCATGTCACGCCCCAGAACCAGAATACTGGAGAGCGGGGGCAGACATAGCCAGCTACGTATATGAAATGGTATCCATCTCGCTATACGGTCACAGCTGTCTAGATATATGAGGGTTTATCTACAAGCCAACAGTCTCTTAAGGTCGTGAACAAGCCTAGTGTCTCAATCACAAGCAAGTAAGTAAAAGTTTACAAGATGTATGATCATTAAATATACAATAATAAGGCATCCCAAATATTACATATTTAGCTGATCATGAAGCTAGTCGTTACAAAATGTCAGGACTAGCAAGAGTTTAGTCATACATGATCAACCCTAGGATTTGTCAATCATGCTACAGCCCGTAGGCAGACAGTAAGTAAAAGTGCAATCGAGCTAAACAGGTGCTCGTCGGCTAAACGCCTCAAAAGAATATTTTTACAATAGAGCGGGAGAGCCAAAAATAAACCACTCGTTGCCAGGGTTCCGTCTAGTGGCCACCATCTGGCTGGAAGGTCGGTAGATCCTCTGGAGCTGCTCCGAAATCTGGCCACACAAAACCAGGTGGGTCAGACCCCAGAAAGAGCAAGTGCCACAAAGGAGCTTCACTTAAGAACTAAAACCAGCAATCAGCACAGGAATATAAATATAAATAAAATAAGGACTGGAATAAAAGGAAACATATCAGGATGATATACGACGAGATAACCATGGAACTATTCAGATAGCCAGGTTACAACCCGTAAACCAAACAAGGACCGGGGTTGTAACCCTTCGTCTGAACGGAGCTTGGTTTCTCACCATTTATCGAGAAAATAAATACAAGCATGCTGGTCATGTAACAGTCTGGAACAAGATCAGGGCAAGACTAGACTTGTTAGACTCCATCCAATCAATTCACGGCCAAGCAAGAACTACGGCTTGATACTTTAACTAACTAGGGTTATCACAAGCCTAATTACTAACAAGATGCAGTGAGATTATTCCACAGCCACAAGCCCTGCAGTCCATCCAGGCTACCCAGGTCGAAAGATTAGAGTTGAATTCAGGTGGGTACATCGTCCAGGAAACGCATGTACCCTTAAATAGCTTGAAGGGTGCAACACATGACAGTGTGCTGGAAATGTACCCTACTCGACGGCAGGCTACAGATCCCAAGCGCGCCCAGGTAACGAGATTGCCTGTAGCTGGGAAATCTCTTCATGACTAATGTATTAATCTAGTTGTTAACCTTAGTCCATTTTAGTAGGTGCTCCTGACCGTGGTACTCAGGAGTCCCCTCCTAGACATGATTGAAGACAGGACTGGATTATTCATACAAGCACAATCGCCCACGATGTCCGACCATTATACAGGTCATGTCATGTCAGGTAGCCGTCGCAACAGCTATTGAGATAATCATGTCAGGTAATCATGTCAAGTTTTTTTGTCAGGAGTGCGCCACGACGGGCCACTATCAGGTCATGTCAGGTTACTTATGTCAGGAGTGCACCACTACGGGTCACTGTCAGGTCATGCTCAATTATCAATTCCAAACATATCAAGTAAATTCGCAATTATCAAGTTCAGGAAAGCTACGCTCAGGCTACGCAATTATCAAGTTCAGGAAAGCTACGCAATTATCAATTTCAGGAAAGCTACGCAATTATCAAGTTCAGGAAAGCTACGCAATTATCAAGTTCAGGAAAGCTACGCTCAGGCTACGCAATTATCAAGTTCAGGAAAGCTACGCAATTATCAATTCCAAACATATCAAGTAAATTCTAATAAAATATCAATATACAGGGCTATAGAAGATCAAGGGTAAACAGGCTACGCTCAAGCCAAGCTACGCTCAGGCTAGCGTACGCTCAGGTCTGCGTACCAAAGGATCCATACACTTCCAATGGGAAGCGTACGCAAGGGTCAGCGTACACAAGGGCACGCTCAAGCTACAGGTCAGCGTACGCTCAAGCTAGCGTACGCTCAAGACTGCGTACGCTCGAGCTAGCGTACGAAAGGAGCCAGCGTACGAAAGCTAGCGTACGCTCGCTAAAGGAGCAGCATACGAAGGCTAGCGTACGCTCACTAAATAGCAGCGTACGAAGGCTAGCGTACGCTCGCTAAACAGCAGCGTACGAAGGCTAGCGTACGCTCGCTAAACAGCAGCGTACGAAGGCTAGCGTACGCTCACTAAACAGCAGCGTACGAAGGCTAGCGTACGCTCGCTAAACAGCAGCGTAGAGCTCAGCGGTGTAAGCTAAAAAGCTAGCTCACTGTTCACTGTCTTCTCCAAATGGCAAGAACCGCAAGAACTCCAAGGATGGAACCCAAAACTCCAAATGCTCATAACTTGGTCAAAACAAGTCCGAATCCAACTTTCCAAAGGTCAAAATTGGGTAGAAGGAGATGCTCTAAAACATGGAACCATCAAAACTTAAAAACAAGCAAGTTTAATAGATCAAAACACCAAAAATTTAAAAATAGCAAAACTCTAGATCTACAAGAATTAAAGCCTCAAAATGGAAAATGACAAGTTCTAATGTGGTTTAGAATCATGAGGAGAAGCTAATGAAACCATCAAAAGGAGTTCTCTTGTGGAAGCAAGTTGCACTTGCCTAAGGGTTGGGGAGTTGTGGGGAGGAAGGAAGAAGAAGAAGAAGAAATAAATGAGAGTTATGGAGGAGAGAGAAGGTTGGTGGGGAAATAAATATCATGGGTTGGTGGTAGGTAGGGGGTTCACCTTGGTCCATGATGGACCAAGCAACCAGCCGGCCAAACCAAACCAACCCATACCGAGAGTTAAACCAAGCCAAGAAAACTAAACAAGGAACAATACAAGAAAATACGTACACGTATTTCCAAAATACGTAATACGAACCACAGGCATTACAACTCTACCCACCTTAAAAGAATTCCGTCATCGGAATTTAATTAAGAGGCTAGAGGGACAAGAACAAACTACACTATTCACAGGCAATTATACTAGGCAATCAATCAATCATGCAAGCAAGGAATTGATGGCATGAGGCATAAGAAAGACATTTTACCTCACGAGTCAAACAAGTCGGGATATCGTGATCGGATATCATCCTCACGCTCCCACGTTGACTCCCCCAAAGAGTGATGACCCAAAGCAACTCGGACTAACTTGATAGTCTTGTTCTTGAGGATCTTCTCTCTTCGATCCAATATAGACACGGGCCTCTCCTCATACGAAAGGTTGGTACCAACAACCAATTCTGAATGATCCAGGATGTGGCTCGGGTCCGGGATATACCGTCGTAATTGGGATACATGGAACACGTCATGCACCTCGCTTAGCGACGGTGGAAGAGCGAGACGATAGGATACATCTCCTACTCGCTCCAGAATGTCAAACGGTCCTATATACCTGGGACTAAGCTTGCCCCGTACGCCGAAACGAATGACGCCACGGTTAGGCGAAATCCTCAGGAATACATGATCGCCGATCGAAAACTCGAGAGGTCGCCGATGAGAATCGGCCCAATGGCGCTGGCGATCTTGGCAACTCGAAGATGATCTCTGACTCGCCTGACCACTTCAACTGTCTGGGCAATCATTTCTGGACCAAGCATCTGCCTCTCTCCAACATCATCCCAAGCTAACGGGGATCTGCACTTCCTGCCATACAGTGCCTCGAACGGTGCCATCTGGATACTGGCCTAGAAGCTGTTATTGTACGAGAATTCTACCAGGTGCAAATGATCTTTCCATGAACCACCGAAGTCAAGTATGCAAGACCGCAACATGTTTTCAAGAGTCTGGATCGTGCGCTCCGACTGGCCATCTGTCTGCGGGTGATATGCTGAACTGAACTGGAGGTGAGTCCCCAAACTCTCTTGCATGCTATGCCAAAAGTGCGACGTAAATCTTGAATCTCGGTCCGAGGTAATACTGACTGGCACACCGTGCAATCTGACAATCTGCCTGAGGTACATCTCCGCTAGCTGAGCCGTCGACTGACCAACTCTAAATGGGAGGAAGTGAGCCACCTTGGTAAGCCTATCCACAATGACCCAAATAGCATCTCTACTAGCTGGGGATCTAGGTAATCCAGTCATGAAATCTATGGTCACATGCTCCCACTTCTATTCTGGAATCGGTAAGGGCTGAAGAAGTCCAGCCGGTCTCTGATGTTCGGCCTTAACCTGTTGGCAAACCAAACACCGAGAGACAAACCGAGCTATCTCCCGCTTCATGCCATTCCACCAGAAGTACTGACGGATATCACGGTACATCTTCGTACTGCCATGATGGATGGAATACTGAGAACTGTGCGCCTCTGACATGATCTCCTGTCTGATATCTCCACTGGGTACACAAAGACGCTTACCATATCGAAGTGTACCATCCTCATGAATATATAACTCTGGTCTTCGTCCTGCCTCACACTCTGCTCTGAGTCGTTGAAGCTTGGAATCTGCCGACTGCGCCATCCGGATCCTCTCGACTATAGTGGACTGAACTTACATACTGGCCATTAAGGCCACACTGGAAGGGAGAACAACTTCAATACCCATCTTCTAAAGATCTGCTAACAACTCTGGTTGCGCTGTTAGGAAATAAACTCTGGCTCTCCTGCTCAACGCATCTGCTACGACATTGGCCTTCCCAGGATGATTCTGCAAGCTGACATCATAATCCACAAGAAGCTCCAGCCACCTCCTCTGACGCATGTTAAGTTCCTTCTGGGTGAAAACATACTTCAGGCTCTTGTGGTCGGTGAAAATCTCCACCCTATCTCCATACAAGTAGTGCCTCCACAACTTAAGTGCAAACACTACTGCTGCCAGCTCCAAGTCATGGGTTGGGTAATTCCTCTCATGATCACGAAGTTGTTGTGATGCATAAGCTATCACCTTCCCATGCTGCATCAGAACACATCCTAAACCTCTGCCCGAAGTATCACAATATACTGAGAATCCTCCAGTTCTATCTGGAAGCGTGAGAATAGGAGCTGTTATCAATCCTCGCTTCAACTGCTCAAAAGAACTCTGACACTCTGCTGTCCAAGCAAACTGTGCATCCTTGCGGGTCAACTGCGTCAATGGCGCTGAAATCCGAGCAAAGTCTGAAATAAATCGTCGGTAATAGCCAGCCAATCCAAGAAAACTACGAACCTCTGCAACTGTGCTGGGTACTGGCCATGACTCAATAGCTACAATCTTCTGGGGATCCACTTCTACTCCTTCTCGAGTGATGATATGACCCAAGTACGAAATGCGATCGAGCCAGAACTCGCATTTACTAAACTTGGCATATAACTAGTGCTCTCTGAGGATCTGAAGAACTATACGGAGATGCTGCTCATGCTCCGTCTCATTCTTGCTGTAGACCAGAATGTCATCCAAGAACACGATCACAAACTGATCCAAGTAAGGCATGAAGATGCGATTCATGAGGTCCATGAATACTGCCGGCGTATTGGTTGCTCCAAAAGGCATAACAAGGAACTCCCAATGCCCATATCTTGATCTAAAAGCCGTCTTCGGGATGTCCTGCTCTCTGACTCTGATCTGATGATAACCTGAGCGCAAATCAATCTTCGAGAATACTGAAGCCCCCTTAAGTTGATCAAACAAGTCATCTATCCTCAGAAGAGGGTATCTGTTCTTGATTGTCACTGAGTTCAAGGTACGATAATCAACACATAACCTGGACGTACCATCCTTCTTTTTCACAAGAAGCATCGGGGCTCCCCAAGGCGATCCACTAGCACGAATGAATCCCTTGGTTCTGAGTTCTTCAATCATCTTGTACAATATCTCCAACTCTGATGGCGCCATCCTGTAGACTCTCTCTGATACTGGGGCTGTCCCGGGAATCAAGTCTATAGTGAACTTGATCTCCCGCTCCGGAGGCATACCTGGAAGTTCTTCTGGAAAAATATCTGGAAACTCATCCACTATCCTGGGCAACTGAACTGCTGCTACTGCCATCCGCAATACTGGAGGAGATGACTCAACTTCGCCTCGGGAGAAAGAAAACTCCGGCTCGCCTGGAATGCTAAAAACAACCCTGCCGATATGGCAGTCTATCCTAGCATACTGGTTCCTCAACCAATCCATCCCTAGGACCACATCATAATCGGCCATTGGGAATTCTATCAATCTAGCGGGAAATTCTCTACCGCTAACTACGATCCGACACGAGGAAAACACTCTATCTACTCCCACAAGTTCGTTACCAGTAAGTATATTGAGCCTTACTGATAATGACTCGGGCTCCAATCCTATCCGTGTCGTGAATCGTGCAGACATAAAAGAATGCGATGCACCAGAATCAAATAAAGCTGAAGCTGGAAAGGAGTTAACGAGAATAGTACCTGCCACTACCTCACCTGGTGCCAACTCTTCCTCCACGGTCATCACCATAGCCTGACCGTGCCCTCGGGGTGCTGGTCCCCTCTGCTGATATCCTCGCTGCCTATTCTGACTCAAGGCCTGGGCTTGCGCATACTGCTGGGGGCTCTGCTGCTGAAATGCCTGGGACTGAGGCGGCAAGGGCCTCATCAATGGATACTGCTGCTGCTGCTGCTGGATCGGTGCTGGTCCTCTCACCGAAGAACTAGAAAGGTTGGACGAGGATGAACCACCCCTGTTCGGGCAGGATCCAATCCTATGGTCTGGTGCTCCACAAGCCAGACACAATCCCTGCGCCCTACGGCACTCTGCCACCACATGGCCTGGCTTCCCACAATAAGAACATCCCACTGCGGAAGACTGCTTCTGCTTCTGCTGCTGAGGGTACGTCAGAGTGGAATACTGAACCGACGTTACTGAGGTCGCTCGCCTCGGAGCTCCAATAGTCAAAGCCCTGGCTGCCGAGGCTAGTACTGAAGACTGATTCATCTGGCCGTGAGATCTCTTCCGACCCCCGGTCCTATCCACAATCCTCTGGGAGGTATACTCATGCCTCCGGGCTGCTCTCAAGACTGCATCAAAAGTCTGATGCTCAAACTGCTCAACTGCCAATAAGATCTCCAGGTGAAGTCCCTGCTGGAACCGCTGGGCTCGATCATACTCGGTTGCCACTAAGGTGGGAGCAAACCGACTGAGTCTGGAAAACTCGGTCGCATATCCGTCGACCGTCCTGCCACCTTGCTTCAGATTGGTAAACCTCGTCTGTAGATCGTACCGAGCTACAGCATCGAAATACTTGGTCTGGAATCTCTCCCGGAATACTGCCCAATCAATGGGGGCTGCTAATCCAACGGCCTGCGCTGCCCACCAGCTGCGGGCAAGATCTAACAACTGCAGGCGCACAACGGCCACCTTCTCGTTCTCTGTAGTCCTGACTGCTTCTAGAATCACCTCGGTGTCCTGAAGCCATGCATCTGCCGTGATAGCATCTTCACTACCGTCGAAGAATAGAGGGTTCAAGCGCTTGAAGCTGTTGGCAGCGCTGTTACCCTGATGACCACCCCGGGTCAAAGCATCCGCCACTGCCTGGTACAAGGCATCTCCATGTCGGTCTTGGGAAGCTATCAAGGTCCTGACGAGTCCTACCAAAGTGCCGTCATCATGTTCTACAGGTTGAACTGGCTGAACTGGAGGCTCTCCTCCAATAGGATCGACTCTGGAGGCTACTCCGGAATGCTGGACTTGATCTCCAGGTTGCTGCTGGTCCGCGGGAGGTGCTCCGCCTTGCTGATCGGCCGGGTCAGGTACTATGCCGCTGAAGAAGACGACATAGGAAACAATAAGGAAGGACCAGGACAGAGCAACGATACAAGCATATGATCAGGACAAGAATCCAGGGATTCAGAAGATACGAGCAGAGATCAAGGACGAATACTGATTGAGACATCTATTCGGTAAACCCTCACATATCTTGATTTACAAGACCTGCATGGGCCACCACTTAAACCATGTCACGTCCCAGAACCAGAATACTGGAGAGCGGGGGCAGACATAGCCAGCTACGTATATGAAATGGTATCCATCTCGCTATACGGTCACGGCTGTCTAGATATATGAGGGTTTATCTACAAGCCCACAGTCTCTTAAGGTCGTGAACAAGCCTAGTGTCTCAATCACAAGCAAGTAAGTAAAAGTTTACAATATGTATAATCATTAAATATACAATAATAAGGTGTCCCAAATATTACATATTTAGCTGATCATGAAGCTAGTCGTTACAAAATGTCAGGACTAGCAAGAGTTTAGTCATACATGATCAACCCTAGGATTTGTCAATCATGCTACAGCCCGTAGGCAGACAGTAAGTAAAAGTGCAATCGAGCTAAACAGGTGCTCGTCGGCTAAACGCCTCAAAAGAATATTTTTACAATAGAGCAGGAGAGCCAAAAATAACCCACTCGTTGCCAGGGTTCCGTCTAGTGGCCACCATCTGGCTGGAAGGTCGGTAGATCCTCTGGAGCTGCTCCGAAATCTGGCCACACAAAACCAGCTGGGTCAGACCCCAGAAAGAGCAAGTGCCACAAAGGAGCTTCACTTAAGAACTAAAACCAGCAATCAGCACAGGAATATAAATATAAATAAAATAAGGACTGGAATAAAAGGAAACATATCAGGATGATATACGACGAGATAACCATGGAACTATTTAGATAGCCAGGTTACAATCCGTAAACCAAACAAGGACCGGGGTTGTAACCCTTCGTCTGAACGAAGCTTGGTTTCTCACCATTTATCGAGAAAATAAATACAAGCATGCTGGTCATGTAACAGTCTGGAACAAGATCAGGGCAAGACTAGACTTGTTAGACTCCATCCAATCAATTCACGGCCAAGCAAGAACTACGGCTTGATACTTTAACTAACTAGGGTTATCACAAGCCTAATTACTAACAAGATGCAGTGAGATTATTCCACAGCCACAAGCCCTGCAGTCCATCCAGGCTACCCAGGTCGAAAGATTAGGGTTGAATTCAGGTGGGTACATCGTCCAGGAAACGCATGTACCCTTAAGTAGCTTGAAGGGTGCAATACATGACAGTGTGCTGGAAATGTGCCCTACTCGACGGCAGGCTACAGATCCCAAGCGCGCCCAGGTAACGGGATTGCCTGTAGCTGGAAAATCTCTTCATGACTAATATATTAATCTAGTTGTTAACCTTAGTCCATTTTAGTAGGTACTCCTGACCGTGGTACTCAGGAGTCCCCTCCTAGACATGATGCAAGACAGGACTGGATTATTCATACAAGCACAATCGCCCACGGTGTCCGGCCATTATACAGGTCATGTCATGTCATGTCAGGTAGCCGTCGCAACAGCTATTGAGATAATCATGTCAGGTAATCATGTCAAGTATTCTTGTCAGGAGTGCGCCACGACGGGCTACTATCAGGTCATGTCAGGTTACTCATGTCAGGAGTGCACCACTACGGGTCACTGTCAGGTCATGCTCAATTATCAATTCCAAACATATCAAGTAAATTCGCAATTATCAAGTTCAGGACAAAAGGCGTAAGGATATAAAATGGACGTTAAATATCTAATAAAATATTAATATACAGGGCTATAGAAGATCAAGGGTAAACAGGCTACGCTCAAGCCAGGCTACGCTCAGGCTAGCGTACGCTCAGGTCTGCGTACCAAAGGATCCATATACTTCCAATGGAAAGCGTACGCAAGGGTCAGCGTACACAAGGGCACGCTCAAGCTACAGGTCAGCGTACGCTCAAGCTAGCGTACGCTCAAGACTGCGTACGCTCGAGCTAGCGTACGAAAGGAGCCAGCGTACGAAAGCTAGCGTACGCTCGCTAAAGGAGCAGCGTACGAAGGCTAGCGTACGCTCACTAAACAGCAGCGTACGAAGGCTAGCGTACGCTCGCTAAACAGCAGCGTACGAAGGCTAGCGTACGCTCGCTAAACAGCAGCGTACGAAGGCTAGCGTACGCTTGCTAAACAGCAGCGTACGAAGGCTAGCGTACGCTCGCTAAACAGCAGCGTACGAAGGCTAGCGTACGCTCACTAAATAGCAGCGTACGAAGGCTAGCATACGCTCGCTAAACAGCAGCGTACAGCTCAGCGGCATAAGCTAAAAAGCTAGCTCACTGTTCACTGTCTTCTCCAAATGGCAAGAACAGCAAGAACTCCAAGGATGGAACCCAAAACTCCAAATGCTCATAACTTGGTCAAAACAAGTCCGAATCCAACTTTCCAAAGGTCAAAATTGGGTAGAAGGAGATGCTCTAAAACTTGGAACCATCAAAACTTAAAAACAAGCAAGTTTAATAGATCAAAACACCAAAAATCCGAAAATAGCAAAACTCTAGATCTACAAGAATTAAAGCCTCAAAATGGAAAATGACAAGTTCTAATGTGGTCTAGAATCATGAGGAGAAGCTAATGAAACCATCAAAAGGAGTTCTCTTGTGGAAGCAAGTTGCACTTGCCTAAGGGTTGGGGAGTTGTGGGGAGGAAGGAAGAAGAAGAAGAAGAAATAAATGAGAGTTATGGAGGAGAGAGAAGGTTGGTGGGGAAATAAATATCATGGGTTGGTGGTAGGTAGGGGGTTCACCTTGGTCCATGATGGACCAAGCAACCAGCCGGCCAAACCAAACCAACCCAAACCGAGAGTTAAACCAAGCCAAGAAAACTAAACAAGGAACAATACAAGAAAATACGTACACGTATTTCCAAAATACGTAATACGAACCACAGGCATTACAAGGCAGGACAAAGAGGATCCTTCCCATTTTTCTACTCCGCCGGCACTTTCTCGTAACGAGGTGTTTTCTGAAATGAGCAGGTTAGGCGAAAAGAATCCCTTGGAGAACGAGGACCAGCAGTCGGATGAACGCTCCTATAGCTGTTTTTGGCATCTCACCTATCGGATGTCGCCAAATGCAGTATTAGTCGCGTATCTTATGATTTGGCTCCGGGACCACGTCTTTTCAGGCGGGTCTGGCTCTGTAGAGAGGGTGACTCGGAACTTAATTCTGCCGGTCGTGAAGTTGGCCTTTGGCCGTCCTTTAGCTTTACTCCCCGCAATGGTGTGCAACCTGTTGCGGGGTCTTCGAGAGTTTGCGGGAGATGTCGTTCACGAGCGGGGCAAAAACAACAACTTCCCGCGTGCCGAACTGCCGTTTCATTATTTGATGGGGTGGTTAATTTTACACCATCCCAATGTGATGAGCCCGGGTTCGGAGGAAGACCACAGGTCCGGAGATGCGTTCCTCCGGCGTTTCCACCGGAGGAATTGGTCGCACACCGGTGTTCCCGTTTGCAGGAAAGTTTTATCCCATCTTCAGGGATGGGAGATCGCCAAAGTTGGTCCTGTCTTCTCCGATTTTGAGGCCAACGAAGATCTGGTGGACTCGGGAGAGGATGCCACCACTCTGTCTCCATGGGGATTCCGCTGGCTGCAAAGTATTCGGTCGTCCCATTTGGTATATCGGAACAGGAACCAGTGTTACCTGGAACCGTATCTGCCGAGCCGCTTTGCGAGGCAATTCGGGTACGCCCAATTGATGTTGGATAATCCCAGTATTACCTTGGGGTACGCTGGAAGTTTGCTGGATGGTGCACGAGCTTGGCATTACTATAATGCCGGATGTACTGGAGCCCGCTTTACGCTCCCTGTCCAGAATCTGCGGCCGCCGATTCTCTACTCAGCCGCCAGATTTTACTGTGCTATGGCTGCTCCGCCCACCGGATATGATAGGGAGACCAGTTTTATTGCAGGCACCCATTTAGCGGCGGGTGCAGATACTTTGGCGAAGGCTCGGTCGTACCGTCCGCCCGAGTCGGGTTATCGAGGCGCCCCCGCCGTATCTACCGGGGGTCAGGCAAAACCCTCGGTTGATCAAACGAAAAGGGGTGCAGATACAAAGGTCGACTCTCCTGTATCGAAAAAGCAGAGGAGGGCGTCGTCACCGACGGTGTCCTCAGACTCAGCATCTGCAGAGGTAAGGTGTACCGTAAGGTTTGATTTCAAGTTCAGCTTCTTATGTAATCAAGCTTCTCTCTTTTTGTGTAGGAGCCGCTGAAAAGAAAGCCCCGCACTCCAAAATTTGGTGGGAGCAGACCAAGGAGATGGCGGGCTCGTCTGAAGTACGTATTCCGCCCACTATGATATCTCCCTTGGAGGAGAACACCGAGGATGTTGCTGTAGAGATTCCAGCATCTCCGAATTATGTCAGACGGGAAGCTGAGGATGCAGCAGTTTTCGAGAAGATGAAGGCCACAGCGTCGGCCTTGGATGACGTTGCCGCAGATCCGCAAGAGTCTGTTGCGGGGGCAACAGATATGGTTGAGATAGAGGAGAGGGTTGATTCCCCTCCTTATCATGATGAGGGGAGGTCGGCTGTATCATTGTCGAGTCCTACCCCGGCTTCAACCGTGGAAGTTGAGACGGCTACCGATCAGGAGGTAGCGACAGATTCTGTCCCTGTGGAGGGACTTGGTGACGAGGCCCGTCTGCCGGTCACGACCGCTGAGGCGGGTCAAGAGACGAGTGATAATCTCTCTATTCTGCCAAGCGAGGTACCAGCTGTTGATAGGACGTTGGGGGCTGAAGAAGTGGCTGTTGGCGTCAGTGGTTCCTCCGGGCTTGAGAAGGGCAAGGGTGTGGAACCCTCTGTTACTCCTTCTACTTGGGAAACTATCTCGACGCCTGTGCCAACTTCCTCTGTTCCTTCGGCTCCTCGGGCTAGCAGTCCAGCCCCTGTTGATGAAGAGCCTATTGATGCCGAGGTTCAAGCCTCGCAGGTTGAGGTCGGCGGATCTTCTTCCGGTCCGCTAACTGTAGTACCTCCTCCAACTCCTGCTATGACGTCGTAGGTTCTGGCGGATGCAGACGAATATGTGAAATTCCTCATCGAGGGGGTATACAAAATGCTGCAGAAGGGTGTATCTGCTGTGATGGATGCCAACGGGAGCTTTACGACGGCAAGAGCTATGGCAATGCCCTGTATCGAGCTGATCCGCATTCACCAAGGCCACGACCATATGGCCAAAATTCTGGAGGCTTCGGTGATCGAGCTGGACGAGCGGCTCGCGGAACTTCAGCGCATCCAGCGAAACGACCTCTCCGTCCTGATAGATACGGAGAAGGGGAAGCTGATTGCCGAGATCGAGTCTTCATACCAGGCCACTGTGGGCCTTTGGGAGCGCGAGGTGGCTGAGACTGAGGCTACGGTAGAGCAGTTGTCTCAGTCCATGAAGACGACGGCAGAAACTCGAGCTGCATTGGATGCTAATATCGCGAAGATCGACATCCAGATGCGCCGCCTTGAGGACCAACGGGCCCGACTCTAGTTAGATGTCGAGCGTGTCCAGGCTGAACACGCAGCATTCAAGAAGAAAGAAGCGACTTTTACTCAGCGGACTCTTGCCTTGGCGCAGCAGCGACAACAGCTTGATGAGAAGCATGAGAGCGATACTTCCGCTGGGGCTGTCGAATTGATGCGTCAAGAAGCTGAACGACGAGTCCTGGCGACTGTGGAGGCCCGTACAGCCGACCTAAGACTTCGAGTCAGGGAGCTCTCAGCCCACCCTGGGGAGGTTCAGGGACTGTAGCTTTTTCCCCTTTTTTATGTTCTTTTGCAACCCTTTGCTGAGGGATAGGGTAGTCTTTTGTACTCTCTTTTTCAAAAAAAAAGTACGCAACTTTTTGTGATGTGTTCATTTTTGTTATTATGAACTTGATGATTTGTGTGGACCTATTATCTTTTGCGCACCTTGGTTTTTAGGCACAGATAATAAGTTTGAAGGAACCGACATGCTTGCTTAGAGGTAATGTAGATGTGGCAATCATTAGGGTTCAAATGATAGAATCATCCTACTCAGAGGTATGATGGACGTGGTAGGAATGATTCTGAGGGATACGCTGAACAACTCAGAGGTGAAGTGGACGTGGAAGTTCGGCGATCAATGTACGACAACGCAGGGGTTGTTTGTACGAGATGTTTACTCAGAGGTAATATGGACGTGGTAAACATGAAGGGTAGCGTCGGCTTACGTAGTGTAAGATTTTGCTTTGTAGGGTGTAGAGGAACAACTCAGAGGTGATGTGGACGTGGTTGTCTTTCTACTGAAGGAAGCCACGGAACAGCTGGGTTCCAGAAGCGTATGAGTTTGTGGAAGGAGATTGTTTGTGAGTCCCGATGATTGGGCCCACAGATCCCCTTTGGGGAAGTACATGTCTGAAGGATGTCAAGAATAGTACTTCTTTAGGAACTTGCCGTTGATGGACATCATAAACAAGTCTCCATTGGGTTTGGCGAGGCGGTAAGCACCGTTTGAGTATACTGTCTCTATGATGAAAGGTCCTTCCCACTTGGGCTCGAACTTTCCTGGTGTCTTGTGAGCTAACACCATTGGCCTTCTGACTGCTAAAACCAGGTCGCCAACTTGGAAAGTCCTCTGTTTGACCTTCTTGTTGAAAGCCTGTGATATACGGGCTTGGTAGAGTTCGATGCGTTGTTGAGCTAGGAGACGCTTCTCATCGAGTGCCTCCAGTTCCCGCAGACGACGACGTTGATTGTCCTCTTCTGTGAGTTTGTTTGTTATTGCTACACAGAGTGAGGGTATCTGGATCTCGAGAGGCAGTACCGTTTCGCTCACGTAGACCAGAGAGAATGGTGTGTTGCCTGTTGGAGTCCGTACCGTTGTGCGGTAGGCCCAAAGGCATTCGCCAAGCTTTTCGTCCCAGTCGCGTTTATTGGATGACACGACCTTTTTGAGCAGCCTGACGATGGTTTTGTTGAACGCCTCTGCTAACCCGTTTGCTGCCGGATTATAGGCGGTGGAGGCCACATTTTGAATGCGATTCTTGTCACAGAACCTGCTAAAAATGTGGCTGATAAACTGAAGACCGTTGTCATGAATGATCCGCCGGGGTACTCCGAAACGGTAAATGACATGGTGTTTGATAAAGCTGACCACCCTGGAGCTCTTTACTTCCGCCAGTGGGACTGCTTCTGCCCATTTGGAGAAGTAATCGATGATGGCCAGGATGAAGCGGTGTCCTCTTGATGAAGGAGGGGTGATAGGTCCCACAATATCCATGCCCCAGGCTTCGAAGGGCCAGGAGGCGACTGTAGGATGTAGTGGTTCGGACGGTGTATGTATGAAGTCTGCATGGAGTTGGCATGCGTGACACTTCTTAGCATATTCAACAGCGTCGGCGGCCATGGTTGGCCAGTAGTAGCCCATACGTCGCAGTCGATCCTGCAACTTAGGACCGGGTTGATGAGCTCCGCAAGTTCCGTCATGAGCTTCTTGAAGAGCTTCGGCTGCTTCTTCGTTGGACAGGCATCGAAGGAGGAGCCCATCGAAGGAGCGTCGGTACAGCGTTTTAGTAGCTGTATCGTAGTAGAATCGAAGAGAGCGTCTCTTGACTGAGACGGCTTCCTTCGGGTCCTCTGAAAGAATTCCGTAGACTGCGAAGTCGATGAACGGGAACCTCCAGTCTCGGACATTAACACCAGTGTTCGTCGGCATGGCGTGAGCCACTCGCAAGCATAGGTTGTTTCTAGGACAAATCAAGTCTCGGCCTGTTACCGTGACATAGTGTTGAGTCCCAAAGGGCGCTGCCAATGAGGCTGCGAGGCCAGCCAGAGCGTCAGCCTCCAAGTTTTGTAGGCGAGGTACGTGTTCGATGAAGAACCCGGTGAAGGTTGAAATGATGTTCAATGCAACTTCATGGTAAGGGATCAGATCTTCATGGCGAACCTCGTACTGCCCTCGAATCTGGTTCACGATGAGTTTTGAATCACCGTAGGCTTCCAGATGGTCCACCCCCAGCTGTTGTGCGAGTTGGAGTCCCATGACGACTGCGTTGTACTCGGCGACATTGTTGGAGCACGGCTTCGAAAGGGAGTAAGCACGCTGGATGACCAGCTGATCGGGGAAGACTAAGACTACCCCCACTCCTACGATGATTTGGCCTTTGGGGCCGGTTCTTGAAGCGCCATCGAAGAACATCCGCCAAACGGAGCTTCCTTCGGTGACGTTGGATTCTTGGACCTCATCCGGGATGTCTTCATAGAGCTTTGAGGATTCTGGGATGGGGTGTGCAGCTAAAAAGTCAGCCAGAGCTTGACCTTTAACAGCTTTTTGTGGGACAAACACCATATTATATGGTGTTAGCAAAATCGCCCATGTGGCTAGCCGGGAGTTCAATGATCCTGGCTTCGTCATGAGGACTCTGAGTGGATTGATTTGGGAAATGACATGAATTGTCTGGCCCGAGACATAATGACGGGTCTTCTGGATGGCAAACACCAAAGCCAAGCACTCCTTTTCGACGGGGTTGTACCGGTGTTCGGTCCCGATGAGCATTCGACTGAGGTAGTAGATTGCTTGCTCATAGCCTGTATCGCTGTTTTGAGCCAGCAGAGCGCCAAGAGAATGATCCATGGCACGGACGTAGAGGAGAATTGGTTTGCCGGCGACAGGTGCCACCAGGATTGGTGGGATCGTCAAGTAGGCTTTGATGTCGTCGAAAGCCTTTTGGCACTCCTCTGTCCAGACATAAGAGACTCCCTTTTTCATGAGCTGAGTAAAGGGTTGACATTTACCGGAGAGGTTTGCTATGAACCTCCGGATGTATGCCAGACGTCCCTGTAAGCCCCGAAGTTCTCGAAGATTCTTCGGAGGGTCCATGTTAAGGATGGCTTTGGTCTTCTCGGGATCAACATGAATGCCTTTCGCCGTGATGACAAAGCCCAAGAATTTGCCGCTAGAAATCCCCAGGAAGGATTTAGCGGGGTTCATTTTGAGTTGATGTGCCCGCATGAGATCGAAGACTGTCTTCAGATTCTGTAGGTGATCTCCTTTGAGGCGGCTCTTGACTGCGATGTCGTCAACATAGCATTCGACTGTCTTGCGAAGATGTTGACGAAAGATGGTGCTCATAGCTCGTTGGTATGTCGCACCGGCGTTCTTCAAGCCGAAGGACATTACTGTGTAGCAGAAAACACCCTTTGGAGTCCTGAATGACGTGTGTTTCGCGTCATCGGGGAATATCTTGATTTGATTGTAGCCTGAATACCCATCCATGAAGGACATGCGTTCAAAGCCACAGGTGTTGTCGATCATCACATCGGTGATAGAAAGCGGGAATTCGTCCTTCGGGCAAGCAGAATTGAGGTCCCTGAAGTCGATACAGACTCGTATCTTCTCGTTCTTCTTGGTGACAGGTACGATGTTGGCTACCCAATCTGGGTGTTGTTCCTCCCGGATAAAGTCGCTAGTCAAGAGTTTGTCCACCTCCTGATCAATAGCATTCATGATGTCCGGACGAAAACGTCGCTGTTGTTGTTTGATAGGTTTGGCATCAGGTAAGATGTTCAACCTATGCATTGCGATCCGTGGATCGAGTCCTGGCATGTCTTCGTAGCTCCAAGCAAAGACGTTGATATACTCTTTAGCCAGCTGGATTAGAGACTCTCGGTCTTCTTCCTGTAGGCTTTTGCTGAAGAAGATGGGTTTGGAAGAAGATCCGTCCCCAAGGTCGATCTGCTCGACTTCGTCTTCGGTGGGAGGTTCACGTAACTCAAAACGAGACTCCCATTGTTCTCCTAGGCGTTGAGCCCAGGGTTCTTCCTCGAAGGGTTCCGACGCTTGGTCTTCACCTTCACCTTTTTGAGGTTGTGCTGACGTCATGTTAGCTGACAGCACTTTCCTGAAAACTGATCCGATACTGGTATCGGAATCCCAAGTCGACGCTTCGGACGAGTGGAAATGTTCTACGTCTTCTGCGTCTGAACTCTCCAGAGTTGATGGCGGCGTGACATAGCCTACCCCCCGTCGAGTCTTGTGGTAGTAGTCCTGCGGCTTTCCTTTAGGTGTTGGAAGCCGGAGAGGGAGAGGTCGACCCTTGCCGTAGTTTAGGCCTTTGTTGCTGTTTAGGTCGTAGCCCATCTTTTGGATGATGTGCTTTGCCGTATCCGTGTACCGATAGACTTGTACTCTGCCGGTATCAGGTTCTGGCTCGAGTGGCAGGAGGTCTTGATGACGCTCGACTTTGCCCAAAATGATGGATCCTTCGTCTCGGCTTCGTGGAGGGTTTATGAAACAGACTCCTTGAGACGGGACTACTCGATTTACATGATTTACGGTCGTTATTTGTGTTTGCAACGACCGTAGAGCGTGATCTAATGTATACATGGCATTCCAGTGCGGAAGACAAGAATAATTAAAAGACACTCTATTATTGATGAAGTACGAAATTTTATCCCGCAGGATTACATTGTCTAAGGAGGGTGCATCTACATCAACAGAGATATATTCGCCAAGCTCCTCATCTGTAAGCACTGGGGCTGGATCAGGAGAGTCCACCACAGCTTTGATCTTGGGGTCCGAGAGGGCGATGTGAGCCCTCTCTGGCATCTTGGATTACTGTGGGGGCTTGCCCTTAAGACGCACCTTCAAAGGTGCCTCAACTGCGCCTCCTGTGAGTGGTGCCTTTCCCTGTAATTTTGCTACCAGGGGAGCCGATGTTTGAGGCGGCTTTCCCTTGAGGCATATCTTCAGGGGAGCCTCAGGAGTCGGTGCTTTCCCTGATAACTTGATGCTCATTGGAGGCACCTTCTGGGGTGGTTTGCCCTTCAGTCGGATCTTCAGTGGGGCATCTGGATTCATCTCAGGCTTTGTGTCCGGCTCAGTTGCCGTCTCTGCCTCATCATCAGCATCGTTGGCTTCCTCCTCGTCAAGTGGCTTGTATAAGTCGGAATCGGTGAAGTAAGCTTCAATCCCTTTGAAAGGATCGATGTCTGCGAACTCCGTCCGGATGACGCCGTTAGTGGATACATATTTCATGCATTGGTGGAGCGTGGAAGGCACCACCATGTACTCATGTAGCCATGGTCGGCCGAGCAGGATGTTGTAGTTGACCTCGGCATCCACCACATAACAAGTCACCTCAGTTTTGAGGTTGCCGATGTGACACTTCAGTCGGATCTTGCCCACTGGCTCGCTTTTGCTAGCGTTGAAGCCATTGATGGTTGTGTTGGAGGGCGCCAACCGGTACATTGGGATCCCCAATTTTGATAGCAGCGCCTTCGGGATAATGTTGAGGGAAGACCCTGGATCGATCTGAATTCGGCTCACCTTGACTGAACCGATGTACCCTGTGTAATACAGCGGTCGGTTATGTCGGTGGTGCTTGAGCAGCATGTCCTGTTGGGTGAAAGTTATATTTGGGATAACTTCATCCGCACAATGACAATACGCACAAGTAGTTGGGAGGTCTTCAGGCTGCTTGACCTGACTGAGAAAGGATTCAGCGTCCTTCAGAGCTTCACAGAGAGCTTCTCGGGAGTCTTTGGAAAGACGCAGGAGCTCAAACAGAGACAAGCGTGCAGGAGTACTGGCCAGTTGTGCCAGTATGTCAAAGTTGTGGGGCTTGGCTAGCCCCGAAGTATTCTCCTTCCGTAGAGGTCTGTCGAAACGAGCCTCCACCTGCTTCTGCTTATTGGCTGCTGAGGGTTTAGACGGGCCCTCCTCAGGGATGGTGCCCGGAGGCACCACCTCGGCGGCAGCTTCGCCGGGCTGAGCGTTCTGTTGTGCACACGTCTGCACTGGAAGTGCCTTTTCCGTTGAAGAAGAGACCGTGCGGCAAGACTTGATCTTCCTGCCTTTTGATTTGGAGGTAGAGCGTACCTCCGGTTGAGTCACCTCGGAGACGAGGTCGGGATGAACCCAGAGGACCTTTCCTCGAGATGTGGTGAGTGGAATGAGTCCACTCACATTGTCACGGGTAGGTGGCAAGTTCACCACCTCCATTGTCGCCTTAGGAATGGGGACGACGCCATCTTGTGTGGTGGTCGGCGGCAAGGTGCCGAATTGAAGTGATACCACATTGGCTGACACCGTCTTCTCTTCGTAGTCGACGGAGATTACATCCGCATTGATCATGCGCTGGATGTAATTCTTGAGGACGTAGCAGTCCTTGATCGGGTGTCCGACAAATCGATGGTAGTGACAGTACCTCGGGTTGTCCACTTTCCCGACTTCATCGGGCCGCTTTGGGTCCGGAAGTTTGATTTTGTCATCCTGCTTCAGTATTTCAAAGAGTTGCAGGGTGTCTTCGTCATTGAATGAATACACCTCCTTGGGTCTCGGCGCCAGTGGAGGTTTCTGAGTAGGCGCAGATGCGCCCTTCGAGGCATTAACAGTCAATGCCTGTTTTCCCTTTGCTTCTCGTCCGGAGTTGTTGGCTGCTGACCTTTTCCCCTTATCATCAAAGACGGGAAAGCTGACACCCAGAAGACGTGCATTGGCCGTCTTCTTTTCTGCGGCTTCAGCTTCGATGATCAGGGAGCTCCAGTCGGGAGGGGGAGTAGAGTTGAGCCAGAGCTTCACTACGGGCAGCATGTTCATGCTGTAAGAGGAGAGGAGCGCATGTTCTGGCATGCCTGGAGGTAGCCTGAAGCAGGCTTGTCGGAAGCGTTCGATGAACACCCGAACCGTTTCTTTCTCCTTCTGGCGTATCACTATGAGAGATGCCATCGTCATGTCCTTTCCGCCGTCGTAGAAGCGATCAAGGAAGAGGTGCGTTAAGTCGTCGAAGGACGATATAGAATTGTCGGGGAGGCTGCAGTACCAGTCATACGCCACCCCTTTTAGGGCCCCAACAAAGATGCTGGTGAGGAGCGCATCCTCCTTTGGAAGATGCCCCGTTTGTGACTGGAAATATGTCAGGTATCGACGCAGAGAGTCCTTTCCATCGTATGGTGTGAGTGTTTGTGGTTTATATTTTGGAGGATAAACCACCTTGCTCCACTCGAGGGGATAAGGCTGGGGAATGCCCATCTTCTGGCGCTCCTCTTGCCTGTTTTTGGACTCGAAGCGCTCCCGCAGGTCCTTGATCATTTCGACCACATCCTCCGTGGAGCTAGGAGTCGGGGAAGGTGGCACTATCTGGAGCGGAGCGTTTGAGGGTTCCGATGTCCGAGGTACTTCTGTGTCGGAGGGTGCCCGTTGAAGGGGTACACTCGACTCCCCATTAACTCCTGGGTCGGGACCGGTTGAAGGTATTCTGGTCAAGGCCGACCGAATATCAAACACTGCTTGAGTCAGTGCTTACATAGAGGCAGAGAGGGTTTTGAGTCCTCCCTCTAATGAGTCTATGCGCTGAATAATGTCCTGCGGTGGCGCATCAGACTCGGCATCATTCCCAGCCATGTATACTGTCCTGACACGGCCAGGAGTGGATGGATTGGTTGAGACTTCGCTCTCGGCCTCACTTTCATGTGGGGGAGTAACCTCTCCTTGGCCACCCCCAGCCACATTCTGGAGGTCATTCTCGACGGGTGCATCTGCAAGGGCCTGATTGTCCTCAGCTCCGTCTTGAAGGACCTCTTCGTCTCTACCCCCAGCTGTGTCCTGGGGGACATCCTCGTTTTGAGGTGCTTCTGGGAGGCTGACTTCGCCTCGAGGATGAAGATCCGCCGCAGCTGTGCTTTGGATATCTTGGTCTTCGGAAGGAGGCTCAACAAGGGTCTGACTACCCCCAGCTTCCTCCAAGAACTTCTTCTTCGACCGAGTGCCTTCGAACACCCCAGAGGTCGAGACTGCTGCCTTGGTTTTCCTTGGCTGGCTTTTGGACGAGGAATTACCGGTCGCCTTCCGGAGAGATGAGGAGTTGGAGACCACATTGCATGAAGCAACTCTTGGCTCCTCTTCTGTTGACACCTTCGTCCTGAGACGATGTCGGAGGGGTATCGATGACTGCAGCCGCTGGAAGACTGACTGCCTTGGTGGTACTGCCGCCTTGCCACAGCAGTTGATAGTGACCACCGCACAAGTATGCCCCGTGAGAGGCTCATCGTGCTTGTTGGTCGACTCTCCTGACCGGCGCTTGTGAGTGATCACATTACGCAGGTCGTTGGAGGAGAGTGCTACCTTCACACCCCCTTCAGGCGCATGGCAAGGCCAAACGCCGGGGCGGACAGGTGAGTGCTGCGCCCCCTGATCTAATACCAAGCAGGCATCATGATCAGTAGTGGGGGAACAACAACATTTGAAGTGACTTGAACGGACCTCAAACGCACAACCAGAGGAGGCGCGGGAGTTCAAGACCACTGAATTTGCCGCACTCGACTTGGTTATGCACGCAGTAGATGCGCCCAAGTGAGATGAGGACTTTGAAGATCGACTCGTTTTTGGTGCCGAAGCACCTGAGCCGACCTTGTACAGCTTGCCATCGGCAGCGCGCGTGATTGTGAGCACGTGCCTCTGGCCTGCTGCTGGCATAGCACGTTTGTGGCGCCTGGCCCGTGCCGTCTTGGATTTCTTTGTACTAGCCCGTTGGGGTGCATAGTACTCAGCATCCAAATTCTCCTCGCCATTACAGCGAATGAGTCTGTCAAAGACATAGACTTTTTGTGGCGCATCAGAGGTGATGCGCGGGGCATTGGCTGTGCCCCTGCTCCGTCGATGCATCTTCCTCGCCTGAGAGGGAGATGGCTGGGGAACGTGGTCAGCCGCACGCTTCCCCGAGAGATGCGCTGCATCAGCGGGCGCACCTTGGTTGCTGAGAACGTCAGCAGGAAGGGAGGGCTGGATTGGCACATCCCCTTCAGTGGTGGTGCCCGAGGCGTCAACCTTGCGCACCCAGACACGGCGGGTCTTCTTCGGCTTCGGCAGCCGCTTCGAAGGACTCGCGCTTCCTTCAGAAATGAACTCCTCGTACGTCTGTTGATTGAGGCGCACGACCAGCGTCTTGTGGGAGGAGCCCACCTTCACGTCGTCGGCATGTGACACGACTTTCTCGGAAGAGGAGAAAGAAGTCCCCAGCAGAGTCGCCAGCTTGTTTGCCATTAAAATCGTTTGATTGCAAATCTTAATACAAACAGAACAGTATTACAATATAGGACTTAGATGTAGTCCTAGGAGTACACTTTTATTTAATCTGGGTCCTAAGTGCCAATAGAGCGATTGGTAATACGTTGACTCCGTTGACGGGCTGACGACGGTTATCGGTTCTCTGAAGGTATAGATTGCTCTGGATGCTGGAGCTTACTGAGAGGAGGAAGACGTTGAGTGTCTGTATCTGCCTCTCTGGTGATATCTGTCTGTCTTGTTCGTATATGTCTCTGTCTGTAAGAAGGAAATGATCCCTCTATTTATAGCTGGGCAGGTTGGCTGCTCATGCGCGTATATGTAGGATGCGCCGGTACGTGGGGACACCACGTGGAGACTGTCGATGGAGGCGCATGGACGATGCGCCCTGATTGAGGGGTTGAATTCTTTATACTGCTGTTGTGAGCCGGCACGTAGCAGAGGAGAAGATCTTTCTGTTGCTGAAATCTTGGATGAGTTGAGTCAAAGGACATGTGTCGTCGACTCATGGCTCGGAGATCTCGGATCTGATGGGGGGGATGATTTGGTGGGATGCGCCTTGGATTGGGCGCATGATGAGACTTTGGCTCATGACCATTAGGAGTCACGAGCGGTTCTGGGCGCATGGCTTTTGAGGCACATGCAAGCGACTTTCCTTCTGTCTTTCGGGATCAGAAATCAGTCTGGGGCGCATGGCTTTTGAGGCGCATGCAAAGTTTCAACTGGAGACTCTTCTTCTGTCTTTAGGGATCAGTGAAGGGTCTGAGGCGCATGGCTTTTGAGGCGCATGCGGATTTGGGCGTATGGCTGCAGAGGCGCATGCGGGCGGTTGAGTGGCCACGTGGCTGTAGCCGTCGAAGTAAAGTCATGATGTTGCTAACGTTGTGGACGCTTCGTTTTCTACAAAAGCTGTCAACTGTTCAGACTTGGAAAGTCGTGCTGCCAACTCTGTCAGTTCAGCATTTAATGTTGGTGACATTCGATGGACAGCTGAGTGGGCGCGTCGGTTGATGTAACGATCCGCTCCGCCCTAGCGGAACGCCGATTCCAAACGGCAAGTGCAACGACTCAAACGAGCCGTCGACCCGAAGAGTTGCTTCGACCCGATGAAGTATCGATGCGAATCGATGCAAGGCTTGCATTGGCCCGACAAGATGAATCCAGACTTAGACTATTGAAGGCGCGCTCGGAGGATCGCTCGGCCGATGCGAACATCGCTAAGGTGGGTGGCTCCGATGAACCCGTCTGTGCTTAGCCTAGACACATAACAATGCGGACACTATCACGAGAATCGCTAGGCGATAACACCCTGCATGCTAATAAATGATTCAACGCACCTAGCTAAGGGAATAATCCCATCTTGCATGCTTGTTTAGAACATGGAAAAGAACTCGATAATTATAGAAATGCTCGCACCGCGCTCTACGCTCGTGCTAAGGCACGAGCTCACGTTCATGTCCCTTATACGTTCAAACAATGAAACAATGAATGGTTTACAACAATGAAACGGGGAGGACTATCAACATAGTCGCTCCGAGTAGAGTTTAGCAACATTGAAAGGCTATGGGACCGATGGGTCGCCAAGGCGACTCCCACACTGGGAGTTGCGTAATGCGTGAATGAATGGATTCAACAAATGAACGAACGAATGAATGAATGAATACATGAATGAATCGATGAATAAAATGAACAAGTGAAAGAAAGAAAATGAAAGAAAGAATACGTAAAAGATAAGACATGGAAGACGCTATCGACAGGTATGACGGGCACGTGCAACGGGGCTCGCTACCCGCGCTGTACGGACGCCAACCTGGTCGATAACGCATTATGGCTAAGGGTTAGCCTACGGCTCGGAGATAGCCGCTAAGTTAAAATGACAAGACAATACGAAATGGTCGTGGACAAACGGCACGGGCGATGGGGGGGAATACCGTGGCCGTCGTGTGGAAGGATTCTGCGGCACGGGCGTTGGGGGGGTAAACCGTGGCCGGCCTAGGCGGAATCAACGGCGCTTACGGGCTGCTTGGGTGCGGGCTTGGGCACCAAGAGACATAAGTAGGAGGGTATATTCAAGAGACTTAACGGGGTGTACCAGCCATCACCCTACGCTAAGTTGAGAATTGCCACAGGGGAATGTCCTAAATGGCTTGTAAAGCCAGCGACCCGTGCATGTAGATTAAGTGGACTATGCTGGTGGCAATCCACGTGCAAGTTCTTGCATTGAAATCAAAGTAGTCTAAGTTAAATGAACAAGTGTCTCCTGAACATGCTTGCAAAGTAACATCCTGAACATGAACATGCTCGAAATGTAACATGCCTGAACATGCTTGAAATATACTACCCCGAACATGCTTGAAATGTGCCTCCTGAACATGCTCGAAACGTAACACTAGAACATGCCCACGACGTGCTAGAACCCGAGACATGGACACGCCCGTAACATCGAATGGTTGCATGAATCACGTTAAGTTACTTCATGTTATATTGTTGACTAACTTGGTTTACTTTAGACAGGGAAGGCCGGACGGTAAGTATGGGTAAGTCGTGCATGCATTCTCCATACGACACTTGAAATCAGTAACACGAGATAGGTCATGATATGTGCCATGAAATTGACCCTAAGGCAAGATTAGAAAGACAATGAATGATAGTTGGTGCACAAAAGATTATAGAACGTGTTTGGTAATGATGGCATTGTGGGCGAGCCAGCCTCCCCACCAGTGCATAACAATGTACTGATAACCCCACAGTATGCTTGCAGGATAGCAGGAGATGCCGGCGGGTGCGGAGCTTCCATCGAACGTGTCAAGGCGCGGAGCCAACTCTGGGGCCTTGGAACGTTGCAAGAAGCTGAAGCACCCTATACAGGACATAATGTATCGGAACATCGCCATGTATCATTCCATGTTGTAAGCCACTTGGCACGCCTTTTATGTTCCAGAGAGAGAGCTTGAGCGACTTGTAATGTCGGCCTAGCGCTGCTTGTAACTTCTTGAATATCAATAAAGAGTTTGATTTCGTATTCTACTTGTGTTCATTTTTACTTCCGCTGCAAATGGGGACACTCTGTGCGACTCTGTGGCCTAGACCCAAAATCGGCCGTTTCTGGACTTGGCCTTGCACGGGCGCAACCTAGGCCCGTGCGGCATCACGCCTTAGCGAGGACGATCGCTCCTACGGGAGCGGGGTGTGACAGATTGGTATCAGAGCACGGCTTTACGTCCTTGGACATCATTTCGATTCTCTCAGTTTTGAAAGCTCGCGTTGGAAACAAAAGAAGTGTATGCTCTCTCTCGTTGTGCATTGGGATGTTCCATACAATAAGTCTAATATTGCGAAAGCTCGTACGAGTACTCGGTTGCACGGGACCGATAGGCGATGGCCTTTGTGCCACTACGACGGACTTGATAGGCGATGGCCTTTGTGCCGAACCACGACGGACTCGAGTCGGACGAAAACTAAATGCTAAGAGTTAGCAAACGCGAGGCATGCTTGAATAGGCTTACATTGACGATAGCAAACGGGTACACGAGACCGGAGTATTATTCGAACAGGATGGTTTTGCACGCAGCCTTTTGGCTAAGTTGTGCGGAGTATCGCGCACCTAGACCCTTTGGTGCAAACGAGTTGCGAACGAGAATAAGTGAGCGTGCAAACTTGAATGTGGTCCGAACGGGATGGTTAAGCGGTACAACTTAGTCCGCGTGTCGCGCACCTCGACTCTTGGGTGCCATCGGGTTGCGAGCGATATCAAGTATCGCTCGATCGAGAACGGAGATACACTTCGAGTGTATATCGATAGGAACGCTATCGAGTTAACGCTTAGGCGTACGCGAATGATTGACTTGGATTTTGAGGACTCGTGTGAACGACTTAGTACGTCGAGACGACGTAAGCGAGTACGCTAGAGATTCGTCGAACGAATCTGAAGGATATCTTAGTGCATGGCGCGAACGTGATTGAGGATTAGACCGTATGGCTTGAACCCGAGTGGTGTATGTGATAGGTTCGAAGAAGAATAAGAATGAGTGTCAACGACTAGTCGAGTGGCTCGAACCCTGAGTGGTGTATGGACGTTATAAAAATTGTTGTTCGAGCGAGACTAAAGGATTAACGGATAGAACGAGTATGTCGGCGAAGCGATGCAATCGCGCAAAGCTCTAGAACGTGTCACGTTTAGTTGGCCGTGACTTTAAAAGTCCCGAACGAGATGTCGCTGGACAACTTGTGAATGGGTAACGCGTGTTAGAAATGATTCGGAACGATGGATGAAAATAAATGGTCTTGATCGAGGAAACTTAGAGGAACGTGCGTGCGATGTCGAATTGATGCAAATGAAATGTGACTTGAGTTTTGAATAACGATCTTGAAACGAGCTTTGAGGAAAAGCGACTGAACTTGATCTTGAATATCGAGGAAATTGTGGAATATCCAACTCGGACAATAGCATCAATGCATGACTCGAAAATCGGTTGCAAAGGAAGATCGTCAGGTTACGCATATCGTCGATGGTATTGAGGCGTATCAAAGATCGATATGCGATAACTCGGGGGTACTCTGACTCGGCAAATGACGATCGTGCAAATGCCATTGTTCCGATGGATGTTATAATCGGGATATTGAAATGTGTCGAGGAAAAGGATAAACTTGGCTCGAGGATTTTCTGGTTGAACAAATGACGGGTAAAACTATCGAATTGAAATCTGACTTGGATGAAATGAAATGCTTGGATTTACTTCGACGATAACCCCAACGTCGACATTCTTGTCTTATGCGAGCGCAACTCCAGCCTCGCACATGCGTCGCACCGATTAGGGCGATCACTCCGCGTGAGCGCTGGTATGGTGATTCATCCAGCGGGGGTGATCAAACTTGCACGGCGTGGCAATACGATTGCTTCGACTTGTGGTTTGACGCGAAGATGACTTGAGAATGATTCGGTGTGCTTGAATGATTAAGTTTGAGGATTGAGTAGGTCCAATCCGCGTATCGAAAATGAATTAGTCTAGACGCAAACAAGAGTTACACCCCGATGAGAACGATTATTCCGCGGGAGCGTTGCATGGTGATTCATGAACCACCGTGGATAATCGGACTCGCGCGAGATTGGGGCGCAACATATTGTCAAAGCTAGATGAACTCGTGATCGAATACATGAATTGGAAAGAATGGATATGTGAAGTATGTGATCAGAATGAATTCGGATATACGCGGCGAATGCCTTGACGAGAATAGGTGATCGTGCTCGATGTTTAGAAATCTGAGTGACGCGAGCTTGGGTAGAAAATCCCGTACTACCGACTTTGGTTTGACCCTAGGATTGGGGTCAGTGTTGGCATTATTGTTGGGGAACTATGATTCCAATCCTGACATTGACTTAGCCTCGAAAAAGATGGCCTAGCGGTTAGGCGAGACGCCCCTGTTCCATGTGTTAGCAATCAAAGGATTGATCTTGAGGATTGGCATGAATGGATAGCATGAATCACGAATGTAGGAAACCCTGCTCACGAGACTTGGCTGACATGCATATATTTCAGGGACGCTTGAGTATGTGCACGATGCGACTCGAGTGAGAATGACAAACTCACTATCCTGCGGCTTGGCTGAATGTATGTATTTTGGGGACGCTTGGAATGCGTGCACGATCCAACCAAGTGATACGTTGAGTTCTAGCACGACTTGAGGAGTGAACGAGTATCGTGAACGTGAAATCGTGCTAGTAAAAGTTGGTATAACGAGGTGAAGCATTGATAGGAAGATATGCTCGACGATAGTGCAATATGTGGTCTTAAATTCGATGAAAATTTCCTAGACTTGGTCGACCCCGTTAAGTAGAAATCATACTGATTTCGTGGACACGAACGCTTGAAAAGCGAATCGGGCCATCTCGATGACCGAGATAAACGAAAGTGAATTTGCCTTAGCCTGCAACCCTCGCATTTGATGACTTACAACGTGCCTCGTGCAGCCATTCCAGTTCCATGACATGTCGAAATGGCAACCAAGACGAAGAAATACTCGAATTGAATAAGTACGATCAACTCTAAAATGAATGAAAGACTATTCGATAAAATCGACCCAACGCGTGCGACACGGGACTTAGAAAGATATCAAGTATGGTTCGATGTCGTCGGACGATAGGACCGCTCGATGAAATTGTCTAAGAAACACGAAAACACGAGTTAAGAAGTGGTAGGATGACCTGCACTCAGAAAGTCTCGAGGACGAGACTTATTTTGAGTGGTGTATTATGTAACGATCCGCTCCGCCCTAGCGGAACGCCGATTCCAAACGGCAAGTGCAACGACTCAAACGAGCCGTCGACCCGAAGAGTTGCTTCGACCCGATGAAGTATCGATGCGAATCGATGCAAGGCTTGCATTGGCCCGACAAGATGAATCCAGACTTAGACTATCGAAGGCGCGCTCGGAGGATCGCTCGGCCGATGCGAACATCACTAAGGTGGGTGGCTCCGATGAACCCGTCTGTGCTTAGCCTAGACACATAACAATGCGGACACTATCACGAGAATCGCTAGGCGATAACACCCTGCATGCTAATAAATGATTCAACGCACCTAGCTAAGGGAATAATCCCATCTTGCATGCTTGTTTAGAACATGGAAAAGAACTCGATAATTATAGAAATGCTCGCACCGCGCTCTACGCTCGTGCTAAGGCACGAGCTCACGTTCATGTCCCTTATACGTTCAAACAATGAAACAATGAATGGTTTACAACAATAAAACGGGGAGGACTATCAACATAGTCGCTCCGAGTAGAGTTTAGCAACATTGAAAGGCTATGGGACCGATGGGTCGCCAAGGCGACTCCCACACTGGGAGTTGCGTAATGCGTGAATGAATGGATTCAACAAATGAACGAACGAATGAATGAATGAATACATGAATGAATCGATGAATAAAATGAACAAGTGAAAGAAAGAAAATGAAAGAAAGAATACGTAAAAGATAAGACATGGAAGACGCTATCGACAGGTATGACGGGCACGTGCAACGGGGCTCGCTACCAGCGCTGTACGGACGCCAACCTGGTCGATAACGCATTATGGCTAAGGGTTAGCCTACGGCTCGGAGATAGCCGCTAAGTTAAAATGACAAGACAATACGAAATGGTCGTGGACAAACGGCACGGGCGATGGGGGGGAATACCGTGGCCGTCGTGTGGAAGGATTCTGCGGCACGGGCGTTGGGGGGGTAAACCGTGGCCGGCCTAGGCGGAATCAACGGCGCTTACGGGCTGCTTGGGTGCGGGCTTGGGCACCAAGAGACGTAAGTAGGAGGGTATATTCAAGAGACTTAACGGGGTGTACCAGCCATCACCCTACGCTAAGTTGAGAATTGCCACAGGGGAATGTCCTAAATGGCTTGTAAAGCCAGCGACCCGTGCATGTAGATTAAGTGGACTATGCTGGTGGCAATCCACGTGCAAGTTCTTGCATTGAAATCAAAGTAGTCTAAGTTAAATGAACAAGTGTCTCCTGAACATGCTTGCAAAGTAACATCCTGAACATGAACATGCTCGAAATGTAACATGCCTGAACATGCTTGAAATATACTACCCCGAACATGCTTGAAATGTGCCTCCTGAACATGCTCGAAACGTAACACTAGAACATGCCCACGACGTGCTAGAACCCGAGACATGGACACGCCCGTAACATCGAATGGTTGCATGAATCACGTTAAGTTACTTCATGTTATATTGTTGACTAACTTGGTTTACTTTAGACAGGGAAGGCCGGACGGTAAGTATGGGTAAGTCGTGCATGCATTCTCCATACGACACTTGAAATCAGTAACACGAGATAGGTCATGATATGTGCCATGAAATTGACCCTAAGGCAAGATTAGAAAGACAATGAATGATAGTCGGTGCACAAAAGATTATAGAACGTGTTTGGTAATGATGGCATTGTGGGCGAGCCAGCCTCCCCACCAGTGCATAACAATGTACTGATAACCCCACAGTATGCTTGCAGGATAGCAGGAGATGCCGGCGGGTGCGGAGCTTCCATCGAACGTGTCAAGGCGCGGAGCCAACTCTGGGGCCTTGGAACGTTGCAAGAAGCTGAAGCACCCTATACAGGACATAATGTATCGGAACATCGCCATGTATCATTCCATGTTGTAAGCCACTTGGCACGCCTTTTATGTTCCAGAGAGAGAGCTTGAGCGACTTGTAATATCGGCCTAGCGCCGCTTGTAACTTCTTGAATATCAATAAAGAGTTTGATTTCGTATTCTACTTGTGTTCATTTTTACTTCCGCTGCAAATGGGGACACTCTGTGCGACTCTGTGGCCTAGACCCAAAATCGGCCGTTTCTGGACTTGGCCTTGCACGGGCGCAACCTAGGCCCGTGCGGCATCACGCCTTAGCGAGGACGATCGCTCCTACGGGAGCGGGGCGTGACAGTTGACGTTCCACTAAGCGTATGGGGACGTATGGGGGCGCATCTCCTGTGATGCGCTCGGTACAGGGCGCATCTGTTGGAGGCGCTTGATGTTTGAAGGGGTGTGATGCGCTGTCCAGCCGGCGCATCCGACACGTCTTTAATGATGCAGCTGTTTCGCTTCTCAAGTGCCTTTAAATAGCCGTTTGGCTGAAGTCGAGGCGTCCGGTTCATCCATTTAATATGAGTTCATTGCATGGAATTCGGAGAGCCATCCACTTGGCACGTGGGTTTGATCTGCCCGACCTATAAATAGTGGCATGGAGAGAAGGTTTGCTTCTCATTTCCTTACGTCTTTCCAATATGAATTCGGGTTCTCGGGTGCATTCTGTTGACGAAGTGCTCTCGAGGGTGAAGATGAGACGCCATGTCGTCGTTGATGCTCTTGAAGGTGACTGTTACATCCAAAAGACGGAGTCGAGGGCTTCCGAGGCGGGCGGAAGGTGCCTGTTGCATCCAAAGATGGGGATGCTCGGGCCTCGTCTCCGTTGTTCCGGAAGAGCCGTAGATCGGAATGGCGGTGCCAGGCTCTCTCTTCCTTCAAAGTGGGTGTCGCCCACTCTGGTTGTGTTGAAAGCTGCTCCTTTAGCCGTATTTCGATCACGATCTTCCTTGGCCTTTGGAGGCTCTTTCGAAGCCTCCCCTGGCCACAGATTTGTGGTGCTCTTCTCTTCCTTGGTTCCAGCCAGAGGGTTAAATGCTTTGTGTAATCGAATCACTTATCAGGTGAGCCTGGCTGGAAGAGCGGCACATAACTGGGCTCCTGCTCGGCCAGGTGAGCCTGGTTGGAAGAGCGGCACATAACTGGACTGCTGAAGGGATGCACATAACTGAGCTGGATGCACATAACTGAGCTGCTGAAGAGATGGCGAGATGCGCTTGGTTGGAGGCGCATGACATCTGCTGCGCCTATCTGGCAGCGCATAGTGACTGCTGCGCCTATCTGGAGGCGCATGGTGGCTGCTGCGCCTATCTGGAGGCGTATGGTGGCCGCTAGCTGTAGACTTAGGATCTTTCCTTTGTAGAAATTCTCCTTTGTACAACCTTTTCTAGACATGTAATAGACTTTTATATATAAATAAAAAGTCCTTCTTCAAATGTCTATGGCTATTGACTTTGCTGTTTGAGTTCTGGCGCATGTAGTGTCTGGCGCATGGTCTTTCTGGTTGTGAAATTCCATGCTGCTACAATATGGTTATATAAACAGGTT
Organism: Iris pallida; assembly: GCA_029216955.1. Classification (NCBI taxonomy): domain Eukaryota; kingdom Viridiplantae; phylum Streptophyta; class Magnoliopsida; order Asparagales; family Iridaceae; genus Iris; species Iris pallida. The sequence continues at coordinate 11,984,424 of JANAVB010004600.1, forward strand.
AGGACATATACAAGATTTCACAAGATTGTACAAGATGGAATTTTGATCACATAACTATTTTCTACTCACCCTCCCCAATCAATACACAATGATCCAGTCAAGTTACGTTACCTTGCACAAGAGGTTTTTATCATTTTTGCTCACGTGATCATGAGAGTACAAGATTGTACAAGAGTATATATGAAAGCGGTGTACATAAAATACAAGATGTTCGTGAAAAGCACATGACAACTGTATTTGATGCACCCGAGGGGGATAACATCGCATGACAAGATCCATATAGTACCAATCTGTGATAATAACGTGACAGCATCATGTAAAGTAATCTAGAGCAAGAATATAAATCCTAACAAGTATGAAATGATCAGAGAATGTACTCGCCTGTCACCCTGTATGACTGATATGAATAGATGTCCGAACTGGTGTCACAGAGTCCTATTTAGAGTAAAACAGGTCACAATATATCCACAATGATAAAAATAGAGTATACAATGCATACTACATGATTCTAGGTCAATCTAGGCCAAAGTCAACTCTTGGTCAACTCTAACAGTCAAACTAGGTCAACTTAAGTCATACTAGGTCATAAGGAGTCAACTAAGTAAAACAAGTTTTAAGCAAGTCAATGTTAGTCAAATCTAGGTCAAACTTAGACTAACTAAGGTTTTGGTCAACATAGACTAGTCACAAGGTCATTAGGTTAAGGGTCAACCATTAACAATCTAACTCAACTCTATAGGGCTAACCCAATTCATGACACAACTCCTAATTATCTCACTTAACCCCATACATATCTTAAATTACATAGGACTATTTCATAACCATATGGTCGAACTTAATCAACTAGTTAGGGTTTAGTCAAACTAGTTAAACTAGTCATTTTAGGTTAATCCTAATCAATTCTAGGTTAATTAGGTCAAGTTTGACCTAAGGTTGACTTTGGTCAACTTTAGTCAAAAAAGGTCAACTACCTAGGTCTAGTAGGCCTAATGGTCTATCCTAACTCATTGGCCATAGGCCATAGGCTAGTACATCTAGGGCATTAGTAGATACATATAGGTATCTATATATATATACAATAGATACATACACTATCTATACCATATATATATTCATAGGCCATATTATATATATATATATATATATATATATATATATATATATATATATATATATATATATATATATATATATATATATATATATATACATATCTACAACATATATACAATATATATCCCACTATATATACCATATATATTAAATACTACCATATATATTAAATACTATATATACACTCACTATATATAACATATATATATATATATATATATATATATATATATATATATATATATAGAGAGAGAGAGAGAGAGGGATATGTGAGAGAGTGAGAGAGATAGAGAGTGAACAAGAGAGAGAGGGATGTGAGTGTGTGGGGTGTGTGTGGGTGTGAACATGTGTGTGTGAGGGGGTCATGGGAAGGGGTAGTAGTGTGTGTGTGTGTGTAACAGTGAGAGGGGGGGTGTGTTCTCAGATTTCTGAGAAAGGGGGGTACACAAACACACACACATTACATATATATATATACACCTATATACATCCATACATATATACATATATACCCACATACATACATACACACACATATACATATATACTTATATATACAGTATATATACACACAATTATACATATATATTTACATAAAAATCATTTTGAAATTCGTTTTTAAAAACTGGAAAGAACAGTAATACTGTTCATTACTGAACCCAAGGGGGTAAACCCAATATCCGACCCAAACCGAGCTAAGGCTCGAAACCCAAGGTTGGTAATTGTTGCCCCAAGTGTCCCCTAGCTTCTAGGGTGCCTGAGACTCAGTCCCGGTACGACACAACGTGTCAAACTCAATAAAACCCCAATCGGGTAAAACTGGACACAGTGTAGAGCACTGTGTCGTGCACCAGTTTACGACCTTCGTGGACACACCACGAGACACGACACGTCTCATGGTCATGCACACGTGTAGCCCACATATAGGGCTACACGATAGACACACTATTACGTGTCATCATCGTGTCTACACGTGATACGACACGCGTATCAGTGTCACAAAACGTGAGTTACAGAACGCGTCGTGCACGCGGTCGAGTATCTCGTGCTCGTGACACAGGACACGACACATCTCGTGCTCGTGTCCTAGTGTTCGCCCAGTGATGGGCTACACATGTGTCACCCTGACACGACACCACGACGTGTCCACGAGGGATACGAGGCTCGTATCAGAGCCGATTTCTCGGCTGAACACGCGTGTGTGTGGCCAGTGCGGCCCTATTTCCGTGTCCGATACAAAATGACACCTCGTGAAACTTTGGGGGCATGTTCACAGACATTGCCCCCGTGTCCATGCCAATTTTAGCGTGTCCACGTGCTCTGTACAGTGAGTACGAGACACGTGGGAGCAGGGCACTGCTCGTGTGCATCGTGCAGTGAGTTCGTGTCCATTTTGGACACGGACATGACTCGGATTCGTGCTCAGTAAGTTAGGGTTAGGGTTAGCAAGGTTAGGGCTACATGAAAATGCAATTTGTTCTACATTTTACAGAAGTCAAAACCTTTGGGGCAATTCATCAAACATGGTTTTATAACCTAGGATACGTATCCGATACGGACACCAAACCAATCCTGCTTCCTACCAAACTTGACCCACAGTTAGGGTATACCTATATGCATGCATTTATGAAGAGAAATCACAGTATTAACATGGTTTGAGGGTAATTACCTATTGAGTGAAAACTCAAGTTTTTCAAGAAAATGAGGGGGGTGTCCTATCCACTTGCTGGTGTCCAAGTCCTTGTGTCCAGCTTGCTAGCCTCCCTTAGCACCCTATAGGTTGTAGGAACCCAATGCAAAAGACTAGGAGTGATTTGGTTCAAATTTGAGGAAGTTATGAAGGTTTGATGAAAAAGGAATTTTCTAGGTTTTGAATTCATGTAAATTGATCATGAATGAATGTGATGGGGTTATATAGGAAGGGGGCATGCTAGGGGGTGCCCATGGCTGGTCATGGCAAGGGGGGTGTCCTTGGCCTTTCTTCAAGGTGAAGGCAAGGACTTTGGTGCCAAAAGTGTTGATCTTTTGAGGGTTTTAAGCAAAATATCTATTATGTAAATATCTAGATATTTACACTACTTTAACCAATGACTAATATCTATCCTCAAGCTTCTAGGTTAGTAGCTAACCTCTAGATTAGGGTAAACTAAGTTAGGGACTCTCATGACAATAATTAAATAATAATAATTCACATAAATCCAATAATTTCAAATAATTCTTAGTAAATTACCAAAATATCCCTTAGGCTAAAAAGCCCTAATTTGATGTTCTAAACCTATGGCTAGGCTCACATGATCATGGTTAGTCTCTAGGTTAAGTAATCTCTAAGGTTGCACTAGCAAAATATCAAAATCACAAGTCATGGTTTTAAATAGTTTTAAAATAACTAAAAATTACCAAAAATTATAATATGGTTTAAATATCAGTATAAAATAATTATAATTACAAAATTTCAAAATTACCCTCATTTTAGAAACTGGGTGCTACAAGTCTACCCTCCTTAGAAAAATTTCGTCCTCGAAATTAGAATAGTCATACTCCTTCTAGGTCAAACACCCCAACAATCACAGTCTCAAACACACAGTCCGATAATCATATGCGTCTATCCAAAATTATGATACTCGGAATCTTCGTCATGCTAGTGAACAAGGCTACGATATTCACAGAGTCCTCGACTAAGGTACATACCTCTAGAATCATGGTATTTAAAATTTTCACATTGCCGCATGCTTGGCCGCAAAAACTTTAAATTCCCACACCCGAAAAATATGTCCAAAATCCGACTATATGTCCTCACTATGCCAGCTAACATGACTATAGAAGACTCTAGATCCCATAATCGAGACGACCTAGCCCATACGACTTATCTCAGAAGAAAATAATTTACAATGAAAAAATTCGAACAAAATTTATCAACTACAAAGAACAGATAGAATCAAATTTCAAGACAGTTATAAGGAGGCAAATGCGGAAATAGAATCGAAAAGATTGGAACCTGCAATCAGCTCTCCCTCTGCCTATGCATCATCGACTACCATGGCGAAAGCTCGCCCCGGCTGGCCTCCCTTGGCCTGCTGCTGATGCTGGACAAACTTCTGCTGCTGAGTCTGCAATGATGGTCCCGTCTGCTGCCATGTCGGAGCCCTAGCTCCTGCTGCTGCCTGAGCCAATCGTGTCAAGTTCTTGGGGCACTCCCTCAACTGATGTCCTACTGAACCACAAAGCAAACACAGGCCCTGCCTCTTCCTGCAGTCATCCCATCTGTGACCTTGCTTCTTACAGAAGTTACACATAGGGTGCTGTTGCTGCCTGGGTGCCTGCTGGTGAAGTATATGTCCCTGGCCCTGAAACGGCTGCTGAACTGGTCTCTGCTATATGTGAGGGCGCTTGGCTGACCCTGCACTAGAACTAGCCCCTAAGGTATCACTGCCCCTCTTCGGCTTGAGACCGAAGTCCTCCTCTGTAATCTGTGCGTCCATCAATATCTGATCGAACGTCGCGTCACGGCGTCCCGAGGTGCGGGTGCGCACTGCATGAATAAGTCCCCTACGGAACTTACGAGCCTTCTGCCCCTCATCCTGGATCATATCGGGAGCGAACCTGCTAAGGCGGAAGAACTCTGCTGCATACTCGTCCACCGACGAGTACCCATGCACTAGACCCACGAACTGGCCCTCCAATGCTGTAAGAGCCACGTCCGGGAAGAACTTCTCCTTGAAGAGCCTCCGGAAGTTCTCCCATGTCAGCCCTCTCACCGACGCATGAGGATCCGTACGGTACCATGTTAGCGCGATATCAAAGAATCGGCTGGCTGCGGCCAAAACCCAAAGTGCTCTAGGAAGCTCTGCCAGCTCCATGCTCCGCTGCACATCCTCTAGCCAGTCGTCTGCATAGAGGATGCCCTCCGTGCCCGTGAAGTCCCTGGAGCTCATCTTCCTAAAGTTTAGTATTGTCCCCGGCCTGGACTGCTGCTGGTACGGCTGCTGGCCAGTAGGGCCCTGTACCGTACCCGGTGCCACTCTCTCCACTGCTGCCAGTGCAAGCTGATGCAAGTTTTCCATGCTCTGCCTCAGCATCTCAATCTGACGGTGTGACGCCTCCGACTGGCGCTGCGATGCCTCTGCCTGGGCCCGCTGAGTCTCCATCATCTGCTGAAGGAGAAGGAACATATGATGCGTATCCGTCGGTATCGGTGGTGGTGGCAGCACCTCCGAAATGACGACCGAAACCCTCTGGGGTGGAGGTAGTAGACCTCCCTGTGCAACTGCCAGGGTCTCCGGAATAGTGGAATCACTGGGGGCAGTCTCGTGAACCTCCTCCTCAGCCTGGTCAGATCTATCGGGCAAGCTACTCGATCCAGTGGCCTGCGGGTGTGTCTTCGTCATCCTGGAGACGGATTGAAACAAAGAGATCAATATGGCACATGAGTAGATTTATCAAGGAAGGACAGTTAATTTAATACAAGGGAAGTAATCATGATAATCAAAAGATCGAAAATTTCCTAGGTGTGATTGAGAAACTCCTATCATGTCCTAGGTCCTACGTCCTAATTGCAGGATCGTAATTAGTACTCTAAGTCGAGCACCATTACGAGATCGCACTAATTGCGACACAGACCTGCATAGGCCACCACAAAAATGTGTCACGACCCGCACCCTGATTAGGGGTACGAGAACGTGGGTACGTCTAGCCTACACCGCAGTATCGGCGGTAGAACGCTGTATAGGTCATCTATAACATCTAACAATAAGATATATAAACCTGTCATCTCCGCACGGAGGTATAACATAACATCTCAACTCTATATCTCAAACACAAGTCTAGGAAAGATAGAGCATGATATGGAATCAGATGAAAGGAAGAACTGAATATAAATAGAGTTATCACACCACACAAAGTAGATGTCCAACACAAATAAGTACAAGACCTAAAATATAACTAAGTCACAACTAACAATCAGAACAATCCGATACAAAATGAAAACTATAAACACTAGACTAGACTAGGCACCCTCTACTGAGCTAGATGATCCTCAGGCTCCTGAAGGTTACCCTCATGTGTCCCATAGAAGGTAGGACAGTCACCATCATCATCTGTAATATTTTCAACCGGTCCAGTCAGGACAGGAACGAGCACAATACATCTCACGCAGTTCATATCATGTTGGAAAATATAAAGCATGCATAGAGTAAGATACATGGACTGTAAAGAATATATATAAAAACGAGAGAGATTTGATAACTGGAAATATCTATATATATATAAGTAAGAACTGTAGGTAACCTGTGATTTAGAGCATGATATGGTTATATAAACAGGTTAGGACTTATACAAGATTTCACAAGATTGTACAAGATGGAATTTTGATCACATAACCATTTTCTACTCACCCTCCCCAATCAATACACAAGGATCCAGTCAAGTTACGTTACCTTGCACAAGAGGTTTTTATCATGTTTGCTCACGTGATCATGAGAGTACAAGATTGCACAAGAGTATACATGAAAGCGGTGTACATAAAATATAAGATGTTCGTGAAAAGCACATGACAACTGTATTTGATGCACCCCGAGGGGAATAATATCGCATGACAAGATCCATATAGTACCAATCCGTGATAATAACGTGACAGCATCATGTAAAGTAATCTAGAGCAAGAATATAAATCCTAACAAGTATGAAATGATCAGAGAATGTACTCGCCTGTCACCCAGTATGACTGATATGAATAGATGTCCGAACTGGTGTCACAGAGTCCTATTTAGAGTAAAACAGGTCACAACATATCCACAATGGTAAAAATAGAGTATACAATGCATACTACATGATTCTAGGTCAATCTAGGCCAAAGTCAACTCTTGGTCAACTCTAACAGTCAAACTAGGTCAACTTAAGTCATACTAGGTCATAAGGAGTCAACTAAGTCAAACAAGTTTTAAGCAAGTCAATGTTAGTCAAATCTAGGTCAAACTTAGACTAACTAAGGTTTTGGTCAACATAGACTAGTCACAAGGTCATTAGGTTAAGGGTCAACCATTAACAATCTAAGTCAACTCTATAGGGCTAACCCAATTCATGACACAACTCCTAATTATCCCACTTAACCCCATACATATCTTAAATTACATAGGACTATTTCATAACCATATGGTCGAACTTAATCAACTAGTTAGGGTTTAGTCAAACTAGTTAAACTAGTCATTTTAGGTTAATCCTAGTCAATTCTAGGTTAATTAGGTCATGTTTGACCTAAGGTTGACTTTGGTCAACTTTAGTCAAACAAGGTCAACTACCTAGGTCTAGTAGGCCTAATGGTCTATCCTAACTCATTGGCCATAGGCCATAGGCTAGTACATCTAGGGCACTAGTAGATACATATAGGTATCTATATATATATATATATATATATATATATATATATATATATATATATATATATATATATATATATATATATATATATATACAATAGATACATACACTATCTATACCATATATATATTCATAGGCCATATTATATATATATACATATCTACAATATATATCCCACTATATATATACCATATATAACCAATATATTAAATACTACATATACACTCACTATATATAACATATATATATATATATATATATATATATATATATATATATATATATATACATAAAACATATATATATATATATATATATATATATATATATATATATATATATATATATATATATATATATATATATATATATATATAGAGAGAGAGAGAGAGAGAGAGAGGGAGATGTGAGAGAGTGAGAGAGATAGAGAGTGAACAAGAGAGAGAGGGATGTGAGTGTCTGGGGTGTGTGTGGGTGTGAACATGTGTGTGTGAGGGGGTCATGGGAAGGGGTAATAGTGTGTGTGTGTGTGTGTGTAACAGTCAGAGGGGGGGGGGGGGTGTGTTCTCAGATTTCTGAGAAAGGGGGGTACACAAACACACACACACATTACATATATATATATATATATATATATATATATATATATATATATATATATATATATATATATATATATATATATATATATATATACATATATACATACATATCCACATACATACATACACACACATATACATATAAACTTATATATACAGTATATATACACACAATTATACATATATATTTACATAAAAATCATTTTGAAATTCGTTTTTAAAAACTGAAAAGAACAGTAATACTGTTCATTACTGAACCCAAGGGGGTAAACCCAATACCCGACCCAAACCGAGCTATGGCTCGAAATCCAAGGTTGGTAATTGTTGCCCCCAAGTGTCCCCTAGCTTCTAGGGTGCCTGAGACTCAGTCCCGACACGACACAACGTGTCAAACTCAATAAAACCCCAATCGGGTAAAACTGGACACAGTGCAGAGCACTGTGTCGTACACCAGTTCACGACCTTCGTGGACACACCACGAGACACGACACGTCTCGTGGTCATGCACACGTGTAGCCCACATATAGGGCTACACGATAGACACACTGTTACGTGTCATCATCGTGTCTACATGTGATACGACACGCGTATCAGTGTCACAAAACGTGAGTTACAGACCGCGTCGTGCACGCATCGAGTGTCTCGTGCTCGTGACACAGGACACGACACATCTCGTGCTCGTGTCCTAGTGTTCGCCCAGTGATGGGCTACACATGTGTCACCCTGACACGACACCACGACGTGTCTACGAGGGAACGAGGCTCGTATCAGAGCCGATTTCTCGGCTGAACACGCGTGTGTGTGGCCAGTACGGCCCTATTTCCGTGTCCGATACAAAATGACACCTCGTGAAACTTTGGAGGCATGTTCGCAGACATTGCCCCCGTGTCCATGCCTATTTTGGCGTGTCCACGTGCTCTGTACAGTGAGTACGAGACACGTGTGAGCAGGGCACTGTTCGTGTGCATCGTGCAGTGAGTTCGTGTCCATTTTGGACACGAACACGACTCGGATTCGTGCTCAGTAAGTTAGGGTTAGGGTTAGCAAGGTTAGGGCTACATGAAAATGCAATTTGTTCTACATTTTACAGAAGTCAAAACCTTTGGGGCAATTCATCAAACATGGTTTTATAACCTAGGATACGTATCCGATACGGACACCAAACCAAACCTACTTCCTACCAAACTTGACCCACAGTTAGGGTATACCTATATGCATGCATTTATGAAGAGAAATCACAGTATTAACAAGGTTTGAGGGTAATTACCTATTGAGTGAAAACTCAAGTTTTTCAAGAAAAGGAGGGGGTGTGTCCTATCCACTTGCTGGTGTCCAAGTCCTTGTGTCCAGCTTGCTAGCCTCCCTTAGCACCCTATAGGTTGTAGGAACCCAATGCAAAAGACTAGGAGTGATTTGGTTCAAATTTGAGGAAGTTATGAAGGTTTGATGAAAAAGGAATTTTCTAGGTTTTGAATTCATGTAAATTGATCGTGAATGAATGTGATGGGGTTATATAGGAAGGGGGCATGCTAGGGGGTGCCCATGGCTGGTCATGGCAAGGGGGGTTGTCCTTGTCCTTTCTTCAAGGTGAAGGCAAGGACTTTGGTGCCAAAAGTGTTGATCTTTTGAGGATTTTAAGCAAAATATCTATTATGTAAATATCTAGATATTTACACTACTTTAACCAATGACTAATATCTATCCTCAAGCTTCTAGGTTAGTAGCTAACCTCTAGATTAGGGTAAACTAGGTTAGGGACTCTCATGACAATAATTAAATAATAATAATTCACATAAATCCAATAATTTCAAATAATTCCTAGTAAATTACCAAAATACCCCTTAGGCTAAAAAGCCCTAACTTGATGTTCTAAACCTATGGCTAGGCTCACATAATCATGGTTAGTCTCTAGGTTAAGTAATCTCTAAGATTGCACTAGCAAAACATCAAAATCACAAGTCGTGGTTTTAAATAGTTTTAAAATAACTAAAAATCACCAAAAATCATAATATGGTTTAAATATCATTATAAAATAATTATAATTACAAAATTTTAAAATTACCCTCATTTTAGAAACTGGGTGCTACATCCTCCCTCTCTCTCTCTCTAAGTACTTACATTGCACGTAAAAAAATATTATTTCTAGAATTTGAACTCAAACAACCAAGTATAATAGCTAGATCTTAACCATCTAAGTTAAAATTATTTAGTTATAAATAAATTATATTAGATAGTTAAGTTTTTAGATAATTAATAGAATATTTAGGTAGTTGTTTAATTATTTTTTAGTATTTTTTTAATTTTATTTAAATGGATGATAATATACATTAGGCTTGAACGGCTCACTTTTGAGTCGTTTTCTAGCTGCATTATATAGTAGAAGATGAAGTTGTGATATAGGATGGAGAGTTTCTAAGAGTATTTCTAAGTGTGTAGAAACTCTAATAAAAATTCAAAAACTTCGTATGAGCTAATATATTATAAGTAAATTAACAACATAAGTGTATGCACTCATGTCGCCAATAGTGTCACGTTCCGATTTCGTCGAATCGATAGTCGTCCCCCGGACGTGATGTCGTACGAGTCCAAGTTGCGCTCGCACAAGACAATTTCATTCGATTATCCGAAACATAACAACTAATAAAGTACGCAGAGGATTTGAACAACACATTTGAAACAATAGAAAACTTTACTTGATTGATAATGAACATCATTTATACGACTATTATAAAATGAATGTTGATGTGATACTCTTTTCATAAATTATAACCTCTTTTATACAACTAAAACATTTCAAAACACCTGAGATAAAGGGAAGTCGAGCCATCTTTTTTGGACTGGATGTAGAGTCTTCAAAATGATATAAACAAGTCTTTGACTCATACGGACGAGGCTTTAAAACTGTTGGAAATCGGACACACCCTCGTACGCTCCGATACCGTGTCTAAAATGTTGCCGCAGCGAAAACTTAGGCCAACCCACCTGAAATAACAAATACTCGTCTAACAGACACCACCCACAGATAAAAATAAGTATATGATGGTGACTATGTCACCTGGACTGGACAAATTTTAATCTCTACAACTCAGATAAAATTATAAAATTAACAAAAATAATGTTGAACCATTTGCCCTAATAGGTTCAACCTCCTCACAACTCTCAAGAAAAAAAAGATTACAATTGAAATCGCTCACCAACTCGTAGCAATCTCTCTAACCGAAGTTGACGACTTCTCGATTAGATCTCTTCTTCCTTTTGTCTTGTATGACGAAGTCCTAAGAGTAAAGTGTGGACTTTCTCTTAGATCTCATGTGAACGAGCATCTCGAATCTCAACTTTGTGTTATATTTTGTGCCTTCACCCTCACCCCATAATATAGGATGAAAAAAAAAATCAGATTCTAGGTCATAATAGGATTTCATAAATATGAATAAAATTGGAATCCTATTATATACCTCAAATATTTCATCAATATCCTATTTTAGATCATAATAGGATTTCCTAAATAGGAGCCATAAATAAGAATCAAATTATATCTAAAATAACACAGCACAAATTATGGACATGCAAATTCAGACTGGACTCCAATAAAAACAAACGAGTGTTGCCTTCAGTTAGGTGGCACGCTCCTCCTACTTCGGAGTATCTGTGGAGAGCGAGGATCGGTACATTACCGTGTACTGATGAATGGCTAACTAAATATCACGCTCTCATTTGGTTCAATAAGTTATGTGAAACATGTTATATAATCAGCGATCTTTCTAACTATTCTAAAAAAATTTATGCAAGCATTTGATAGGCATAATAATATAAACTACGCTAAAACTTACCCACGGCAGAGAGTGTCATTACAATCTGAGACTCTAGGGCAAATTTAACTATGTCTCCCTCCACATAGAATAACATATGAAAAGCGAACCAAAGTGCAATAGGTTGATCAGACCATCATGCACCGGTTCTGATTAGACAATATGTTAGTGGGTACCGGCCCCCAATAAAATATGTCATGATCAAGCTTGAAAAGATCAGCTTGTAAAACTGGTGCTAAATTAGCAACATAAGATAGACAAAACGTAAGTAAGGATACGATGAAGGAAGTTAATAGTCCAAGATTCTTCAAACATCAAGGAGAGAGGGTGAATCAAAACAAGAGAAAAAGGATTTTCAAATCGAAGTTCGTAATGAGATTCTCAAGGGTCGTCCAGGAATCTCTCAAGTAGTCCTAACTGTGACTGAGTAACCTCTCCGTTAAAGCCTATCTCTCAATCCTATCGCAGGCTCGCAGCAGTACAACTAAGTCGCCGTACTACCACGATATCGCACAAATGCGACTCTAGACTAAAACCTATTCCTTAATTCCTATCGCAGGCATGCTTGGTACAATAACGTAACCAAACAATTTAGTCGACAGACCTGCATGGGCCACCACTAAAAACGTGTCACGACCCGCACCCTGTATAGGAGCACGAGAAGTGGTTACGTCCAGCCTACGCCGCAGTGTCGGCAGTAGTAAGCTGTTCTAGGTTGCTAACTAATCTCATGCAGTGAATATAAAAAGTACTTGTCCAGATATCAGCTCCGAATGGAGGGCAAGTAAAAGGGTATGATCTACTCAAACACAGTCTAAGCACGAAAAGATAACACAGAAGTTATACCTAAGGAATTAAAGACAACAACAACTAACTGCTAAAATAATACTCCAATATCTCAAATCAACTTAATACAGACTCAATATCTTAACTTTAATACAACAAGCCAAAACATGAAAGCTAAAGTAGTGTACTAGCTAATCTCCTGAATCACTCCTGAGAGTCAGAACCAAAGGTAGCTAATCCCTCGCCAGGTCCATGGTAAGCAGGGCATGTGTCCACAGGATTATCATCTGTAATATTTTCAACAGGTCCAATCAGGACGGGAACGAGCACAACTCATCAAGAAAACCCAAGTAAATGACAAAGAACTATAAAGCAGTTATAGACAGTTTTATTGATGAGCATGGCAGTTCTATGCAGGTAATGATGGCACAGAGACACAGTAAGATACAAGAAAAGAAAGGTAACTAAAACAAGAGAAGAATCATGGCAATGAAGACTGTAATAAAAGCTAACTGAACTAGAATATCATGTGTGAGTCCAGACAGTACGATATAAGTCTAATGTAATCCCAGTGTGAGTCCAGTCCATATAATCTGATACCAGATAATTTTCAGTACAAGATGAGTCCAACAGTGATCAATGAAACCAGGGTGAGTCCAACTATGATCTAACAGTGTGTTTTAAAATACCGAGGTCGACATGCAAACGGCTGTAGGTATCAGGCACATCTCTCACTGATCAGGCAAGAGATGGCTATGCTTCCAGTAGATTCCAGTTTGGAGATTCCAGATTTGGGGTATGTCTACATGTCTTACTCAATATTCCCCGCCCAGCAAGTGAATCCAGTACAAGACACAAAAATCGAGATGAGTCCGGCCAAATGATGATTCCAGAAATGATTCCAGAATGATTCCAGTGATTCCAGTAATAGAGATCAGTAAGTAAGGTATGTGTCGTATACATGAATCCAGAAATATCCATACGTGTTGATACAGAGAATCACATAGAACTAACTAGAACTGAAATACAGTAATCGACAAATAAATGAGAGAATTATCAGAGAATGTACTCGCCTGTTACTCTGGAAAGAGTAGTGTAATATCAGATGTCTGTACCAGGGTCACAATGTCCTAAAATAGAGCAATACAGTTATGACATGTCCAAAATGAAGGTAAATGAAATCTACGATGCAATCTATATGAATTCTAAGCCAATCTAGGTCAAAGTCAAACTTGGTCAACTCTACAGTCAAACTAAGTCAAATCAAGTCATACTAGGTCACAAGAAGTTAAACTAAGTCATACAAGGTCAAACAAGGTTAAACAAATCTAATCTAGGTTAAAGTCAACCCTTGGTCAAATATTCTAGCCAAACTAGTCAAGTACTAGTCAACATGATCAATCTGGGTCAAGTCTAAGTCAAACTTAGACCAACTAAGGTATTGGTCAAACAAAGACTAGTCAGTCAGATAATTAGGTTAATCTTGACTAATGGTCAACATCCAGTCAAACCCTATAAGGCTAATTCAAAACCAAACATAGGCTAACCTGTCTTAGAATACCTAAGATACTATATACTAGGCTAAGGTATAACCAACTTCCCATACAAGGTATATCACTCACAAATACATATAGTACAAACCAAACTTAACCCTATAATCAAGCAAATCCATACTCTAACTCAAATCAAGACTCAACTCCTATTATCTCACTTAACCCCATACATATCTTCATCTACATGGGACTACCCATATAACTCAAGTTACAATAATACCCTTATATAGGTCAAAACCCTAACCAACTAGTTTACAGTCTAGGGTTTAGTCAAACCTTAGTCACCAAGTCATTTAGAGTCCATCTAAGTCCATTCTAGGTCAATTAGGTCAAGGTTTGACTATAGTTGACTTTGGTCAACCTTGGTCAACACTAAAAGTCAAACTGGTCAAACTAGTCCAAGTTAGGTCAAACAATGTTAAACTAGTTAGGGTTAGTCAACTAGTCATTCTAGGTTAGTTTAAGTCAAAACTAGGTTAAGCTAGTTCAAATTTGACCTAAGGTTGACCTTGGTCAACACTTAGTCAAATTGGGGTCAAACTAGCTAAGTCTTGGTTTACTAGTCAATTAGGGTTAGGCCTAATGGCCATAGGCTAGTATCATAGCCCATAGGTTAGTATCCTAGGTCAAGACTATAGGGTTCATAGGTTACATATAATAGGTCTATACATTATACCTATATATAGGGGTCAATATGTATATACCCATACCCAAATAGGATTTCTATATACTATACAACTCACATACACATATTTATATAACATCACTATAGGAAAACTAATACAAATATACATATATCAATATATATATATACCTATATATATATAAACTCATATTATACTATATATATAGAGAGAGAGACAAAGGGAAAGAGAGAGAGACTGAATGAGAGAGAGAGTGAGACAGTGAATGAGAGAGAAAGACAGGAAGGGAGAGGGGTTCCTGTTCCTGGAACCAGGAAGCCCCAAACACACACACAATAGCATATACATACATAGGTATAAATATACTATCTACCCAAATACACAACCATTTTCCCTCAAATTTCACCCACACTCACATATACATATATACATATATACATACTAATATACACTAGTACAATGGATTATTCATATCAAAATCGAGTTTGAAATTCGTTTTACAAAACTGGAAAATATCCTAAAAACAGGAAAACTGGGACTGTGTAGGTAAACAAGGGTAAACCCGATTTCACCCACGAAACCAAGCTAAGACTCGATCCTATTGGTTGGTAATCGTGTCCCACAACATACCCTAGTGTCCTAGGTGCCTGACACGACACCAAGAACGGATTTATGTGTCCAAACACGCAAACATTCAATCGGGTAAACTCCTGACACGCGCACGAATAACAGTGTCGTGCACGAGTTCATGTCGCTCGTGTGCACGACACGACACAACACAACCCACGTGGTTGTGTCCCAGTGTCGACCTAGTGTAGGGCTGGGTTAGGACACCTGACACGTGTCCACCGCGTGTGCGAGACAGGGACACGCGTATCAGTGCCCAAATTCGACAGCCGCGCGCACAGTGCATTCCCCGTGCGCGCTCGTGCGTGTCCGACTCGACACGTGGGCGCATGAAACTTCATGGGTAGGTTGTCAGAGGGTGCCCTACCCTCGTGCCAAGTGGCACGTGTCCACGTGTCACGTGCAGCGAGCACGAGATGTGCAGCAGCAGGGGAGCCGCGCGCACTGTCGTGCTGCTCGTGCACGCGTGTCGAGGGCTTGTGCGCCACGTTTGTGTCACCTAGGGCTGTGGTCGTGTCCTAGGATAGGTGAGGTGTCAGGGTACGTGTCTAGGTCACTGTATCATGTCCACGACACGTGTGGACACGACAGTAAGTGTCTAACAGTGGGGTTTTTGCAGTGTCACAGTGGTTTTAAGCAGTATGTTCGTGTCCAATTTGGACACGGACACGATAAGATTTTGTGCTCAGTCAAGTTGGTATGTGTCCTACATGTCTAGGGCTACCAGAAAATATATTTGTTTGGAAATTTGAATAAAAAGTCCTATGTGGCATTCACCAAACACCAATATAAAACCATTGATACGTGTCCGATACGGACACCAAACCAAGTCTAAATCTCACCAAACTTAGCCTACAGTTAGGGTATACCTATATGCATGCATTTATGAAGAGAAATCACAATATTAGCTAGGTTTATAGGTATTTACCTATGAGTGCAAAATCCTCAAATATAGGCCTATTTGAATGAGTCCTTCTTCGACTCCCAATGTCCAAAGCTTCACGAATCCTTGCTAGCAAGCCACAATTGGTATCCTCTAGTGTAGGGGAGTCTAATGCAAGAAACTAGGCTCAATTTGGAGTTAAATTGGTTAAGTGGTGAAGGGTTGAAGTGGTAGGGAAACTAGGTTTTTAGTGTAATGGAAAAATAGCATGAATGAAGAGGGGGGTGTATATGGAAGGGGGTAGGGTGTGGCTGCCATGGGGGGGTAGGGTAGATATTTAGGGTTCCTTTACACCTTGCTAGCTTAGCTCTTAAGGCTTGGACCAAGTAGATATTTCTAGGTTTCATGAAAATATCTATAAAGTAAATATCTAAGATATTTCAATCCTAAGATATTTACAACATAGAGTAAATACCTACACTTAGTCTTCTAGGTTAGTGGCTAACCCCTAGATTAGGCTAAACTAGGTTAGGGACTAACATGACACTAATCAACTAATTAAATAATAATAAATCACATAAATCCAAATAATTCTAGAAAATTACTAAAATACCCTTTAGGCTAAAAAGCCCTAATTTGATGTTCTAAACCTATGGTTAGGCTCACATGATCATGGTTAGTCTCTAGGTTATAAAATCTCTAGGGTTTACACTAGGGTTACACTAGTAAAACCACAAAGTCATAAGCCATGACTTAGAAAATAATTTTAATCTAACTAAAAATCACCAAAATTCATAACATGACTAAATCACCATTAATAAATAAAAAAATAATAAATTTTCAGAAAATCCCAATTTCAGAAAACTGGGTCTTACAAGTCTACCCTCCTTAGAAAAATTTCGTCCTCGAAATTAAGATAGTCGTACTCCTCCTAGGTCAAACCCCCAGTCAATCAGAGTCAAAAGATAACATGCAATCATAGTCCTACTGGTCGTGATTCCACAGTCTCGAACAGGGTAACTATACTATCTAGCATATCACAAGCATATCCTGACAGGTACTAATGGAATCATACAACACAAATGGGAAAGGAAGGACAGAAAAGACAAACCTGCTAACTCGTCACCTGCAGCGTTGGTCTCCTCGACCGTCATCGCAAAAGCTCCACCCTCTGGTGCTGAGCTACAGGTGGCCTAGCACCTCAAAAGGAGGTGCAAAGGGACAGTCTACCATCCTATATGAAACTGGTAAAGACAACTAGGAATTTATTATGAAGGATTACCACTCCAAAGATGATCAAATCGAAGGTTTAAGGCACGAGGGTCAATTGCATTGAAATCCAATAACACAGTATATAAAAGAAGATTTAGTCCCGGCTCGATCTAAGTTGATCAATTTTAGGATATATCGAAGTTGGACAAGATGGAGAACGAGACCATTGAAGTCTGAACACGAGTATCCAGGATTTGATATCTATTACAATTGAATTAATTCATTGAATAAGACCCCAAACACTGGATGATAAGGAGGATGACCCGGTCAACTGGTCACGATCAAAGAATTAAAATTTAAAGAATGATGCAAGGATATAGAAATAAGGCAATTTCTTCCTTTGGATAGGGAAACTAAACATGATACCTTGGGTTGATCTATCAAGTACAGTGCCTTTTCCATCTAAAATATGTGAAAGGCAAAACAATAATGAGTTCAAAGGCGATGTTATTAAGCACAATACGTGGTTCATAGGCGATAGAAATAATTCAAGGAGAGTTGCCAAGCTGTCGTGGATGAGACTCTAGGGCAAATTTAACTATGTCTCCCTCCACATAGAATAACATATGAAAAGCGAACCAAAGTGCAATAGGTTGATCAGACCATCATGCACCGGTTCTGATTAGACAATATGTTAGTGGGTACCGGCCCCCAATAAAATATGTCATGATCAAGCTTGAAAAGATCAGCTTGTAAAACTGGTGCTAAATTAGCAACATAAGATAGACAAAACGTAAGTAAGGATACGATGAAGGAAGTTAATAGTCCAAGATTCTTCAAACATCAAGGAGAGAGGGTGAATCAAAACAAGAGAAAAAGGATTTTCAAATCGAAGTTCGTAATGAGATTCTCAAGGGTCGTCCAGGAATCTCTCAAGTAGTCCTAACTGTGACTGAGTAACCTCTCCGTTAAAGCCTATCTCTCAATCCTATCGCAGGCTCGCAGCAGTACAACTAAGTCGCCGTACTACCACGATATCGCACAAATGCGACTCTAGACTAAAACCTATTCCTTAATTCCTATCGCAGGCATGCTTGGTACAATAACGTAACCAAACAATTTAGTCGACAGACCTGCATGGGCCACCACTAAAAACGTGTCACGACCCGCACCCTGTATAGGAGCACGAGAAGTGGTTACGTCCAGCCTACGCCGCAGTGTCGGCAGTAGTAAGCTGTTCTAGGTTGCTAACTAATCTCATGCAGTGAATATAAAAGTACTTGTCCAGATATCAGCTCCGAATGGAGGGCAAGTAAAAGGGTATGATCTACTCAAACACAGTCTAAGCACGAAAAGATAACACAGAAGTTATACCTAAGGAATTAAAGACAACAACAACTAACTGCTAAAATAATACTCCAATATCTCAAATCAACTTAATACAGACTCAATATCTTAACTTTAATACAACAAGCCAAAACATGAAAGCTAAAGTAGTGTACTAGCTAATCTCCTGAATCACTCCTGAGAGTCAGAACCAAAGGTAGCTAATCCCTCGCCAGGTCCATGGTAAGTAGGGCATGTGTCCACAGGATTATCATCTGTAATATTTTCAACAGGTCCAATCAGGACGGGAACGAGCACAACTCATCAAGAAAAACCCAAGTAAATGACAAAGAACTATAAAGCAGTTATAGACAGTTTTATTGATGAGCATGGCAGTTCTATGCAGGTAATGATGGCACAGAGACACAGTAAGATACAAGGAAAAGAAAGGTAACTAAAATAAGAGAAGAATCATGGCAATGAAGACTGTAATAAAAGCTAACTGAACTAGAATATCATGTGTGAGTCCAGACAGTACGATATAAGTCTAATGTAATCCCAGTGTGAGTCCAGTCCATATAATCTGATACCAGATAATTTCCAGTACAAGATGAGTCCAACAGTGATCAATGAAACCAGGGTGAGTCCAACTATGATCTAACAGTGTGTTTTAAAATACCGAGGTCGACATGCAAACGGCTGTAGGTATCAGGCACATCTCTCACTGATCAGGCAAGAGATGGCTATGCTTCCAGTAGATTCCAGTTGGAGATTCCAGATTTGGGGTATGTCTACATGTCTTACTCAATATTTCCCCGCCCAGCAAGTGAATCCAGTACAATCGACACAAAGAATCGAGATGAGTCCTGGCCAATACTGATGATTCCAGAAATGATTCCAGAATGATTCCAAGTGATTCCAGTAATAGAGGCCAGTAAGTAAGGTATGTGTCGTATACATGAATCCAGAAATATCCATACGTGTTGATACAGAGAATCACATAGAACTAACTAGAACTGAAATACAGTAATCGACAAATAAATGAGAGAACTATCAGAGAATGTACTCGCCTGTTACTCTGGAAAGAGTAGTGTAATATCAGATGTTTGTACCAGGGTCACAATGTCCTAAAATAGAGCAATACAGTTATGACATGTCCAAAATGAAGGTAAATGAAATCTACGATGCAATCTATATGAATTCTAAGCCAATCTAGGTCAAAGTCAAACTTGGTCAACATCTACAGTCAAACTAAGTCAAATTAAGTCATACTAGGTACAAGAAGTTAAACTAAGTCATACAAGGTCAAACAAGGTTAAACAAATCTAATCTAGGTTAAAGTCAACCCTTGGTCAAATATTCTAGCCAAACTAGTCAAGTACTAGTCAACATGATCAATCTGGGTCAAGTCTAAGTCAAACTTAGACCAACTAAGGTATTGGTCAAACAAAGACTAGTCAGTCAGATAATTAGGTTAATCTTGACTAATGGTCAACATCCAGTCAAACCCTATAAGGCTAATTCAAAACCAAACATAGGCTAACCTGTCTTAGAATACCTAAGATACTATAATACTAGGCTAAGGTATAACCAACTTCCCATACAAGGTATATCACTCACAAATACATATAGTACAAACCAAACTTAACCCTATAATCAAGCAAATCCATACTCTAACTCAAATCAAGACTCAACTCCTATTATCTCACTTAACCCCATACATATCTTCATCTACATGGGACTACCCATATAACTCAAGTTACAATAATACCCTTATATAGGTCAAAACCCTAACCAACTAGTTTACAGTCTAGGGTTTAGTCAAACCTTAGTCACCAAGTCATTTAGAGTCCATCTAAGTCCATTCTAGGTCAATTAGGTCAAGGTTTGACCTATAGTTGACTTTGGTCAACCTTGGTCAACACTAAAAGTCAAACTGGTCAAACTAGTCCAAGTTAGGTCAAACAATGTTAAACTAGTTAGGGTTAGTCAAACTAGTCATTCTAGGTTAGTTTAAGTCAAAACTAGGTTAAGCTAGTTCAAATTTGACCTAAGGTTGACCTTGGTCAACACTTAGTCAAATTGGGGTCAAACTAGCTAAGTCTTGGTTTACTAGTCAATTAGGGTTAGGCCTAATGGCCATAGACTAGTATCATAGCCCATAGGTTAGTATTCCTAGGTCAAGACTATAGGGTTCATAGGTTTACACCTATAATAGGGTCTATACATTATACCTATATATAGGGGTCAATATGTATATACCCATACCCAAATAGGATTTCTATATACTATACAACTCACATACACATATTTATATAACATCACTATAGGAAAACTAATACAAATATACATATATCAATATATATATATACCTATATATATATAAACTCATATATATACTATATATATAGAGAGAGAGACAAAGGGAAAGAGAGAGAGACTGAATGAGAGAGAGAGTGAGACAGTGAATGAGAGAGAAAGACAGGAAGGGAGAGGGGTTCCTGTTCCTGGAACCAGGAAGCCCAAACACACACACACAATAGCATATATACATACATAGGTATAAATATACATATCTACCCAAATACACAACCATTTTCCCTCAAATTTCACCCACACTCACATATACATATATACTACATATATACATACTAATATACACTAGTACAATGGATTATTCATATCAAAATCGAGTTTGAAATTCGTTTTACAAAAACTGGAAAATATCCTAAAAACAGGAAAACTGGGACTGTGTAGGTAAACAAGGGTAAACCCGATTTCACCCACGAAACCAAGCTAAGACTCGATCCTATTGGTTGGTAATCGTGTCCCACAACATACCCTAGTGTCCTAGGTGCCTGACACGACACCAAGACACGGATTTATGTGTCCAAACACGCAAAACATTCAATCGGGTAAACTCCTGACACGCGCACGAATAACAGTGTCGTGCACGAGTTCATGTCGCTCGTGTGCACGACACGACACAACACAACCCACGTGGTTGTGTCCCAGTGTCGACCTAGTGTAGGGCTAGGGTTAGGACACCCTGACACGTGTCCACGTCGCGTGTGCGAGACACGGGACACGCGTATCATTGCCCAAATTCGACAGCCGTGCGCACAGTGCATTCCCCGTGCGCGCGCTCGTGCGTGTCCGACTCGACACGTGGGCACATGAAACTTCATGGGTAGGTTGTCAGAGGGTGCCCCTACCCTCGTGCCAAGTGGCACGTGTCCACGTGTCACGTGCAGCGAGCACGAGATGTGCAGCAGCAGGGGAGCCGCGCGCACTGTCGTGCTGCGTCGTGCACGCGTGTCGAGGGCTTGTGCGCCACGTTTGTGTCACCTAGGGCCTCGTGGTCGTGTCCTAGGATAGGTGAGGTGTCAGGGTACGTGTCTAGGTCACTGTATCGTGTCCACGACACGTGTGGACACGACAGTAAGTGTCTAACAGTGGGGTTTTTGCAGTGTCACAGTGTGTTTTAAGCAGTATGTTCGTGTCCAATTTGGACACGGACACGATAAGATTTTGTGCTCAGTCAAGTTGGTATGTGTCCTACATGTCTAGGGCTACCAGAAAATATATTTTGTTTGGAAAATTTTGAATAAAAAGTCCTATGTGGCATTTCACCAAACACCAATATAAAACCATTGATACGTGTCCGATACGGACACCAAACCAAGTCTAAATCTCACCAAACTTAGCCTACAGTTAGGGTATACCTATATGCATGCATTTATGAAGAGAAATCACAATATTAGCTAGGTTTATAGGTATTTACCTATGAGTGCAAAATCCTCAAATATAGGCCTATTTGAATGAGATCCTTCTTCGACTCCCAATGTCCAAAGCTTCACGAATCCTTGCTAGCAAGCCACAATTGGTATCCTCTAGTGTAGGGGAGTCTAATGCAAGAAACTAGGCTCAATTTGGAGTTAAATTGGTTAAGTGGTGAAGGGTTGAAGTGGTAGGGAAACTAGGTTTTTAGTGTAATGGAAAAATAGCATGAATGAAGAGGGGGGTGTGTTTATATGGAAGGGGGTAGGGTGTGGCTGCCATGGGGGGGTAGGGTAGATATTTAGGGTTCCTTTACACCTTGCTAGCTTAGCTCTTAAGGCTTGGACCAAGTAGATATTTCTAGGTTTCATGAAAATATCTATAAAGTAAATATCTAAGATATTTCAATCCTAAGATATTTACAACATAGAGTAAATACCTACACTTAGTCTTCTAGGTTAGTGGCTAACCCCTAGATTAGGCTAAACTAGGTTAGGGACTAACATGACACTAATCAACTAATTAAATAATAATAATCACATAAATCCAAATAAATTCTAGAAAATTACTAAAATACCCTTTAGGCTAAAAAGCCCTAATTTGATGTTCTAAACCTATGGTTAGGCTCACATGATCATGGTTAGTCTCTAGGTTATAAAATCTCTAGGGTTTACACTAGGGTTACACTAGTAAAACCACAAAGTCATAAGCCATGACTTAGAAAATAATTTTTAATCTAACTAAAAATCACCAAAATTCATAACATGACTAAATCACCATTAATAAATAATAAAAATAATAAATTTTCAGAAAATCCCAATTTCAGAAAACTGGGTCTTACAAGTCTACCCTCCTTAGAAAAATTTCGTCCTCGAAATTAAGATAGTCGTACTCCTCCTAGGTCAAACCCCCAGTCAATCAGAGTCAAAAGATAACATGCAATCATAGTCCTACTGGTCGTGATTCCACAGTCTCGAACAGGGTAACTATACTATCTAGCATATCACAAGCATATCCTGACAGGTACTAATGGAATCATACAACAAAATGGGAAAGGAAGGACAGAAAAGACAAACCTGCTAACTCGTCACCTGCAGCGTTGGTCTCCTCGACCGTCATCGCAAAAGCTCCACCCCTCTGGTGCTGAGCTACAGGTGGCCTAGCACCCTCAAAAGGAGGTGCAAAGGGACAGTCTACCATCCTATATGAAACTGGTAAAGACAACTAGGAATTTATTATGAAGGATTACCACTCCAAAGATGATCAAATCGAAGGTTTAAGGCACGAGGGTCAATTGCATTGAAATCCAATAACACAGTATATAAAAGAAGATTTAGTCCCGGCTCGATCTAAGTTGATCAATTTCAGGATATATCGAAGTTGGACAAGATGGAGAACGAGACCATTGAAGTCTGAACACGAGTATCCAGGATTTGATATCTATATTACAATTGAATTAATTCAATTGAATAAGACCCCAAACACTGGATGATAAGGAGGATGACCCGGTCAACTGGTCACGATCAAAGAATTAAAATTTAAAGAATGATGCAAGGATATAGAAATAAGGCAATTTCTTCCTTTGGATAGGGAAACTAAACATGATACCTTGGGTTGATCTATCAAGTACAGTGCCTTTTCCATCTAAAATATGCGAAAGGCAAAACAATAATGAGTTCAAAGGCGATGTTATTAAGCACAATACGTGGTTCATAGGCGATAGAAATAATTCAAGGAGAGTTGCCAAGCTGTCGTGGATGAGACTCTAGGGCAAATTTAACTATGTCTCCCTCCACATAGAATAACATATGACTTTGCGGGACGGGGCACTACATTTATGGACAATATTCATAGTTGTAATATATGTTGTCCGTATTACGTATTTTTGGAATACGTGTACGTATTTTACTCTGTATTGCATGATTCCTTGCTTAGCTTGCATCTTGGCTTAGGTTATTTCTTGGGTTGGTTCGGCTTGGCTCGGTTTTCTTTAGTTTATCATGGACCAAAGGGTGAACCCCCTACCTACCACCACCTTTGGTATTTATTACCCCTTCTTCTTTCTCTCTCTTCATTAACCTCTTCTTCTTCTTTCATTTACTTCTTCACCTACCAGAGAGAGGAGAGAGAGGTCTAGGCAAGTACAACTTGCTTCATGGAGGAACTCAAATTTTATTGCTTTATTCTCTTCTTTACAGCATTTTAACTTACTTTAGTACTTGGCATTTCCACTTTCCATGGCTAGATTCTTGTAGATCTAAGTCTATTTTATTTTTGGACTTCTTGGATTTTGATCTACTTAATCTTGTTATTTTTGAGTTTTTATGGCTCCATGTTGTAGAGCATTTCATTCTGCCCCGTTTTGACCTATGGAAGTTCGAATTTGGGCTCCGGATGATGGAGTTATGAAGCTTGAGAACTTGGCTCTCATGGTGTTCTTCTTTTCGAAATCTTGGAGAAGATGAACTGTGCTTGACTTGACCGCATGAATATTTCATGCGGCAAGTGTTCTCTTGAGCCGCATGACTGAAAGTACTTGAGCCGCATGAGGGCCGAACTCATCTAGCCGCATAACTCGCTCAATCCCCAGCCGCATAATATTCTGAACTTCTTGATCCCCATGAAACGCTACCCTTAGCCGCATGCGCCCTTTCCGCTGGCCGCATGGGACCCCGCTTCTTCCAGCCGCATGAATGATCTGACTTAGTCTCATGCGTCCTCTCTTTCCGCTGGCCGCATGGGACTTTACTTGACCCAGGCGCATGAGAACTTATTCCCGAGCAGCATGAACTTGGTCCACTTGTAGCCGCATAGGCGCATGACCCCGCTAATCGCATAAGCGCATGGCTCCGCTCCTGTCCCTGCTGCATGGAGTGTTGCCTCAGCCGCATGCGCTTCCCTTTTTCCGTAGCCGCATGGACTGTTCTCCTCATGCAGCATGAGCTTGCCTTTCTCTCCGCCGCATGGACCCAATTCATTTCAGCCGCATGAGCTTTGGATCCTCAGCCGCATGAGCTGCTGCCGCATACTCTCCTTGGCCGCATGCGACTGACCCTATTGAGCCTCATGGACTGTTCTTTTTCCAGCCGCATGAGATCATTCCTGGCCGCATGTGCCTGAGCCGCATGGCTCCCTATAGCCCTGTGTTTTTATTATTTTCCATGTCTTGGAACTCCTATGGTATATTTTATGCCCATTTTATATCCTTACGCCTTTTGTCCTGAACTTGATAAATCACGATTTGATTGACATAATTGAAATGACAATTGTACATGGCATGGTGTGATAAGTAAACCTGACATGACATGATAGTGGCCCGTCGTGGCGCACTCCTGACAAGTAGACCTGACATGATATATCTTGATAAGCTGTTGCGACGGCTACCTGACATGACATGACCTGTATAATTAATTCTGGACACCGTGGGCGATTGTGCTTGTACAAATAATCCAGTCCTGTCTTGCATCATGTCTAGGAGGGGACTCCTGAGTACCACGGTCAGGAGTACCTACTAAAATGGACTAAGGCTAATAACTAGATTAATACACTAGTCATAAAGAGATCTCCCAGCTACAGGCAATCCCGTTACCTGGGCACGCCTTGGGATCTGTAGCCTGCCGTCGAGTAGGGCACATTTCCAGTACACTGTCATGTGTTGCACCCTTCAAGCTACCTAAGGGTACATTCGTTTCCTGGACGATGTACCCACCTGAATTCAACTCTAAATCTTTTAACCCGGGTAACCTGTATGGACTGCAGGACTTGTGGCTGTGGAAGATTCTCACTGCATCTTGCTAGTAACTAGGCCTGTGATAACCCTAGTTAGTTAAAGTATCAAGCCGTAATTCTTGCTTGGCCGTAAAATGATTGGATGGAGTCTAACCAGTCTAGCCTTGTTCTGATTCTGTTCCAGATTACTACATGACCAGAATGCTTGTATTTATTTTACCGATAAATGGTTAGAATTCCAAGTTCGGTTTAGACGAAAGGTTACAACCCCGGTCCTTGTTTGGTTTATGGGTTGTAACCTGGCTATCTGAATAGTTCCATGGTTATCTCATCGTATATCACCCTGTTATGCTTTTCTTAACTCCTGCCTTATTTCTTGCTATTATTATTATCTCTTGTGTTGATTGCTGGTTTTAGTTCCTAAGTGAAGCTTCCTTTGTGGCACTTACTCTTTCTGGGATCTGACCCAGCTGGTTTTGTATGGCCAGATTTCGGAGCAGCTCCAGAGGATCTACCGCCTTTCCAGCCCGATGGTGAACACTAGGCGTAACCAGGACAACAAGTGGGTTATTTTTGGCTCTCCCACTCTATTGTAAAAATATTCTTTTGAGGCGTTTAGCCGACGAGCACCTGTTTAGTTCGATTGCATTTACTTACTGTCCGCCTACGGGCTGTAACATGATTGACAGATCCTAGGGTTGATCATGTATGACTAAAACTCTTGCGAGTCCTAACATTTTGTAATGACTAGCTTCATGATCCGCTGAATATGTAATATTTGGGACGCCTTACTATTGTATATTTAATGATCATACATCTTGTAACATTTACTTGTTTATGATTGAGACACTAGGCTTGTTCATGACCATAGGAGACTGTTGGCTTGTAGTAAACCCTCATGTATCTAGACAGCCGTGACCGTATAGCAAGATGGATTCATTTCAATATACGTAGCTGGCTATGTCTGCCCCCGCTCTCCAGTATTCTGGTTCTGGGGCGTGACAATAGTGAAGCATGTAAATATATTCTTAGCAATATTCATGTTGACGTATCATTATAGCATTCTTGGTGTTATCATGCAAAGACATCATTGAGGCATCGTTAACATTAATATCTTAAACATGTTATGACAATTCTCACGTCAAGCATCACTTAACATGTATGTTATGTTTGAGCAATGTTTATAGCAAGACATCTTTCTAGCATACTGAATTTAACATGTTAAGTAGGTTTTCATATTGAAAGGCTACATACAGCATCATTTATTTGGCACGTTAAGCACGCAAGTTAAACCAACACATATATTGAGTATATCACATTTAAGTGATTTCTTACCGATAGCCAACTTCTTCGTACCTGCATCAAATACATGTTAACTGTTACACTTACTCTGCCTGCACAAAACATTCATTATCCTTACAACATGATCATTGGTGTTAGTGCACCATTTTTAGACGTTGCCATATAGGACTTCGAAGGTAATCAGTGCGCCATTCCACCAGGTTGCGAGCCCGAATGGAATGTCCCGATATCACGTACCCTTAAAGTACGTTTACACTTCCCCCATGGTCGAATCGGTCCCCAAATGTTCCGGAGTACCGTCCGAGGAAGCAGTCACCCCTTGTATACAAGTTTATCTCTGATCATGCGAATGTGTGTCCAACTCGATCGTGAACATAAAAACGCATGGTAAAATATTGAGATAAGTAAAAGAAATAGTCCATCATTCAACTCATTCACGTCGTTTTCAACGACTTATCAATTCCAACATTTTCATCGTTCTACTTGGTGATCTCGACGATCCCAAGTCTCATCATTTCTCATTCATTGCAACATTTCTCATTACGTTCCTTCTAAGGAGGAACAAACAACATTCATTCATTTTAAAGGGATCTGTAGCATTTCATTCATTTCATAGGAACAATAACATATTCAATTCATTTCTCATGTATCATTCACGCAGTATCTCATTATTCAAGTGATTTATTCATTTCATCAACATTAAGCATAAGGGACATTATCAATTCATTCTCAGGCATCAATTTACATTAGCAGTTCGAGTGTTATTCGTTCAGCAGTTCAATATTCATGTCTTATTCCTTTCAACGATTACTAGCATATGCATCTCTATCGATTTAGCAACTAAAGTATCGCATCAGAATTATTCAACATTCAAGGTAAGAGACATTAGGGACATATTCATAGCATCACATTACTCCATATTTTTATTATGCATGCAGAAGTAAGGAGGAGGAAGGATAGTTCCACTCACATGCATAAAAGGATCTTCCTGTTCCGATTGCACATATTTTCTCTAAGCGTAGCTCCACCAGCGAGCCACGTTCCAATGCTCATACTGTTCAGCCAGTTAAGAGACTGCATTAGGCTCAATTATCTTGATTTCCAACATAAGTCACGGTCCAACATTTTGATAGCATCCAACAAGCCAACCAAATGTCTCATGCGGAGCGGGGCATTACAACTACTGACACCACAAGTCATTCAGACTATAGCTTGGTTTAAATGGCGATCCTTTTAGTGCAAGTTGAGAGCCCCGCTGAAAGCTCCCGAATAATACGTGCTAGTATCCAGCACAGCTATCATGTTTTTCCTAGGTCGAATCGGCCCGTGGACCCGGGTTTGCCGTTCGAGAAAACTTTAAAGTTATTCATTACCGTGCATGACTAAACTAGTTACTCAATCATGATCTAACATAAGAACTTAACCACTTTCATTGTGTTCCATCTTGTCGTGGTAACATTTATTCAATGAATCAATCATTTGCTTAACATTGTTTTATAGCAGGAATAACATAACAAGCAAGTAACAGTTTTATGGCATGGCAGTTTTATAGCGAGTGTACATGAGAAATCGTACAACAGTTCATTGAAAAGTTTTCGTGTTCTTGCATCTTCAGCTAACATTATATCGATTGGTTCGAGAACAAGATGGTCAAAGGGGAGAAGGGTCCAGCCACTCACTTTGATTGTCGAGATGAAAGAAAAAAAGGTTGGTTGTGCTAGATGACGCCTGCGTGATCACCTGCAATCGCATAAGCAATGAATTAGCACTCTACCCATCTATTCTGAATTCGATATGAAATACGAAGTTCGAAGAACGCAAACAATAAAATATATCAAAAATATCAACGAAAACTACACATTCATAAAATAAAAGCCAAAAAACAAGTACGGTGAAAAATAGAGCAAGAGTAGGTCTCTTCTGACTCAACCACAGAGTCCATCGTCGATATGCAATCCGCTGAATATGAGACTTGATTCCGAAAATATCATTTTATAACGGAAAAAAGGTCTTAATTTAATCGATCTTGACCAATCGATAGCGACAGTGTTTCTTAACCGCGCTTTCCGCAAACGAAAAAAAGAACACGGTGTTGAAACGGAGAACTATAATTAGCAATGACATCATGAGCATAATTTTTAAACAAATACAAAGAAACGCATCGTAATGGCTGCTTTATGTCCATGTCGAAATAAATTATTTTATGTTTACACTGGAAGCCTTATTCTGGCGAGTTGGGCACAGAGACGTCATTCTCAATGGCAACCAGGGAAATGAAAGAATTTTTTTTATTTACACTACAACGCCATTGTCAATGGCTACTTGGGGAAATGTTTTTTTTTTTTTTTCGATTAGTTTATCTTGAGTATGTTCCCCGTATATGCATCGCTGTGGATACACTTAGGCCTCGTTTGGTTCACAAAATGGAAGGAAAAGGAAATCAATTTTTTATCATTTTCTTTTCTTTGGAAAACTTTAATTCCTATTGATTTTTCCTTCCGATGTTTGGCAATGCCAAGAAATTTGGAAAGGAAAGTGAATACTTCAATGTGAAAAAATGATTCCTTTCTTGGATTGATGGAATCACTTTTCCCCCTAATTTTTCTTCCATTGGGAATCACTTTCCTTTCCTCCTCAATTCTTTGGGCACCCAAATATAGAAAAGTAATCACTTTTCTTTTCCAATCGGAAGATTCTGTGAACCAAACGAGGCCTTATTGGAACACAAAAGTGTGAACTACTAATTAACAGAAGTGGTGGAATAAAGCTAGCTAGCTTAGCTAACAATTACCAATTCGATCACAAAATAACACCAAAAACGAAAGAATAATATGTAAAGGATACGCTCATTGAAACACTCATTTTGGAAAAGAAAAAAAATTACATTCATGTCCTCAAACTTTTGGCGGCACATTATCTATTTTAAATTTTAACATACTTATTATCCTATTTGTTATTTATTAATTTTTTTTCTGATTCATTATTTCTCATATCAATTAATATTGTATTCCACGTCATTAAATTGAAGATTTTATTTGTTGTCAAGTAGAATAAAAATGGAGAACCATTTGAGATTTATTTTTTTTGTGCAATTTCTATATAAAATACCAACTATGATAGAATTTTTCTTAAAGTACAATATCAAGTAGGATAGAAATTCAAATTTAAGAAATTTTTTGAGAGTTTTTACATGTAAAAATACAATATAGAAAAATTTATCGTACATCACCGTTACATATAATAGAAATTGGAATAATAATCATGGTTGAGAGGTATTTTTCTAAATATATTTTTACCATAAAATAGGGGAGATAGAAATCCTTCATTGGAGACGACCTACTCCCCAGATGAAGAACGTGTATAATTTAATTTTTAATATCCATATATAATCGAACTTGAGTGGCTCTTGTGTTTGCCGAGGAGAGGTATAAGACACTGGGTGGGTGGGTGAAGATCAGTGGATCGAGCTGCGGGGGCGTATTATTCCTTCCATTTATTTGATGAAAGTTCAAACCATCCTCCTTACGTGGCAACTGACATAACAAATTTTAAATTAATATAATTAATATTAATATTAGTATTAGTATTAGTATTAATGGATAATTAATTTTTTTGGTTAAAATTTGTCATTTAATATGATACATAATATTATTTAACATACCACATCAGCTGTCACATAAAAAATGATGGTTTGAAAGGACAATATGAATGTACGAATAACATTACTCAATAAATATAATTATAGTTAGGAAGGTTGTATTAAACAATAGTGTTAACAGATATTAGTATCTGATTATATTCTATTGATTATATTATGTGCTAAGTTTATGGGTTCGTAATTTTAATATAGTAGTTTCGCACATCATTGATATATAGACCGTCGTACTTGTGGTTAATAAAGTGGGATGGTATTTTGCTCTCATCTAGTATTATCTTTTATTAAAGAATAAGTCATGACAGTTCGAAAAAGTGAACCCAAAAAAAATCCAAAATACCACGTGTCAATACGTGATTGGTTGGAAAAAAGTATTCATTTTATGCATAAATCGACTAATAGAAAATCGACACGTGGTGTCGATTTACGCATCGATTTCTCGACACAATTATGTTATTTGGCTCCCAAAATATTTGTGTGATGTCATCTTTCTTTATATGACATCTGACATGACAGCTGACATAACTATAACCCAAAACATTAATTATCCAATTTTTTTTAATGTTGATGTTAATGTTAATGTTGATGTTAATATTAATATTAATGTTAATACTAAAATTAATTTTAATATCAATTTTAATGTTAATGTTAATTTTAATGTTAAGGTTAATGTTAATTATTATATTAATTTAATATTAATATTAATTTTAATATTAATTTTAATGTTAAATTTTGTCATGTCAACTGTTACGTTAGCAACCATGTCATATGCCACCTAATGAGAGATGATATCACTCAAATATTTTGAGAGCCAAATAGTATTTTTGTTCTTGACATGGTGTGGATAAAAGCACTGTTTATTAAAACTCGAAGGAATCACGTCACATGAAGGTGTGGGTCTCAACATACATTGTTAAAGACTTAAAGGGGATACATACAACGCACATGATTTCTACTTGCTTTCTTAATCAAAGAATATATTAGACTAAGATAGCCATGACTCATAGTTTCATATAAAATTCGGCATGGACGGCAAACCAACCCCCCACACCACCCCCCTCTAAAATATTCTCAGAATCTAATTGTACATGAATATTAATAAGAGTTCATTTTTCATATAAGTTATGTTTGTTATATTATTAATTAATTGTCTTCCATATTTTCAAACGAACTTAGAAAATATTGTAACATATCTAATGAATTTGAACATTTCACAAAATAGGCAACAAGAATAAAAAATGCTATATGGGCAATATGGTTTGAGATTTCCTAGATTTGTTTAGGATGTGCCACATAGATAAATTTTTATTTGAAATTATATATTAGTATAAAAATATTATTAAACATTATAATAATACAAGTTCAAGTAGTAATTATCAATTAAGTGCATATAATTAGTTGGTTGCTACTTCAATTTTTGACTTTTTAAATTTGTTTTACAACATAATATGTATTTATCTGGAGTTTATTTTTCAACTTCTTCTTTAATTTTAAGAAAGATAATTTTTTAATTTATACAAAATATATACATGTTCCTGGTTTTGTTACATCTTTACTAAATAGAAGCAAAATTTATAAAATATTGACATAATTTTTTTATATCATTTAGTTGTGATTTTGGATCCAAAAATAAACTTAGATCCTGGAAGTATATTTTTCGAAAATTTTAATAAAAATATGAACATTGAGGTAGGTAGTAGAAAAAAAATGAAAGAATGTTTAGCTGTTATAATTAGGTTATATGAAGAAAAAAAAAGTTTTGACGAACTAACCATGTTCAAACTTTCAATGTAGTGGTAGCTCAAGTTTAAATTATAAATTATAAGTTATCTCATGCTAAAAGTAATTACAAAGAAGAAACAAGAATATTATTTCCTCCCAACTCAAATTTTTTGTTGTATTTCAACTCTTATGCTGAAGATGGTTACTGTTTAGAACATTTTTTCAATATTAAAGTGGTAAAAAGCACAATAAAAATTTATCGTATATTTTTCTTTGGTATATGATCTTCTAATGGTCTCGATGTCCACAGTAACATCGAAATCTTGTTTGAGTGAAGATTCAAGAAGGCTAACAAAGAAAAGAAGCTTGATGCTACTAACATTTTTCGAATTGGAAGTCTGTGTTTGAGTTAGAAATTGGTTTTGTGCGAAAAAAACGGACTAGACACTTAAGAGATAAAATTGCTAACATTAATGAAGTGGACTTTCAAACTCTTACTATATATAGAACTACGGAAGATGAAGAATGAAGGGGCAAAGTCTTGCAGACTAAGACACATTTCTCTAAAAAATCGAAGATATCTATGACCTTCATCAAAATAAAAATAAAAAAACCCAAAAATCGTAGACTGAAGGGCAAATTCAAGATAAAATTTGTACCTTCACAATACGAGATTTTCTAAAAATAAATAAAATTATTATAAAATTTCTTTTAAAAAATAAAAAACACTAAAGTTTCTTTTATTTTTATTAATTGATTTTCTTCTTTTCTACTACTAGTATTAGCTTTTTAAAATAGTTTATCCCAGGTACAAGCCAATTTTCTTTTTTAAATGACCGGTCAACCCAGACCAGACCTGAACCTAGCTTGATCCAGCCTAGACCAGCTCAGAACGCATTCTAGACGAAAATGCGTTTGAAATTTTGGTCTCCAGTCCGATTGAAACCCGATTAAACTCTGCCTTATGTAGGTCAGGTCGGCTCGGGTCCAACTCAATCAACATCTTGAGTTTCCTAATTGGCATAGTTTCTTACCAATATCATGCAAACAATATATACATATATGAATATCATACTCATAATTAATGATAAACAAATGCTATTTGTCTCTCCAAATTTTCCTCCACATTACCCTCTCTTATGTGGCAGCTTACATGTAGTTTGACATGACTGCTACAAGATAAATTTTGAAATTATAATTATAATT
Source organism: Iris pallida (assembly GCA_029216955.1). Taxonomy (NCBI): domain Eukaryota; kingdom Viridiplantae; phylum Streptophyta; class Magnoliopsida; order Asparagales; family Iridaceae; genus Iris; species Iris pallida. The sequence goes on from JANAVB010004600.1 coordinate 12,018,745, forward strand.
AAATTAACATTAACATCAACGTTAACATAAATTTAAATTAAAATCAAAATCAAAATTAAAATTAAGATTAACATCAAATTAAAATTAAAATTAAAATTAAAATTAATGTTAATATTACCATTAACCTTGATATTACAAAAAAATTGGATAATTAATATGTTGAATTAGAATTTGTCATGTCACCGGATATATTAGTTGTCAAATCAGCTGTCACCCAAAAAAGAATGGTTTGTAGGGACAAATAACATCATCCTTAATGATATGTCCCTTTTTTTTTTTAGAACAACACGTCCATGCTTAATTTCCAGCTTGCTTTCTTATTTTTCCCAATATTTAATGTGCCCAATAGGCCGGGTGGCTCCAACCTGGGATCTACTTCTCCCAAGCTATGCCCGGGCTTCCCTACATGGTTTGAGGCGGGTTTAACTTAATCCAAATATTACAAAAGTTTCTAGATCTAGAGCATAAACTGTTAAAATATTTATAAAAGATAAAATATCTTTAGAGCAAAGTTTTAAAAATATTAGTACTTTTTTTAATACATGGATTAGTAAACAAATAATTATTTTGTTTTTATGAAGATATATTTTAGATGCGAAATAAGTTGTACAAAAAAAATTATTTGTCTAAGACCATTAAATTTTTTGTATAATGGAAATACAATTTATGGAACCATGTTACAACTTTTACGTGAATATGATATTCATAACGAAATCAATATCTTTTTTATAATACCAGTATCAATACTTCTTATATCATTATTTTTAAATCTTTATTTATGTCTATATTAGGATGATGACTTTTTCATGTAAGATGTTATTGTCATAATATTATTATTAATTGTACAATAGTGTCTTTAATTTTTTTTAATTGAATTAGGAAAATATTAGAACATGTCTACTTACTTTGATAACTCCTGCAAGTGGGCAACAAGAGTATAAATGTTATGTGCACAATATAGTTTGAGATTTGGAAGATTTATTAAGGATGTAACATATAGATAAAATTCTAATTATTTGATGTTGAAATCATGTATTAAATGTTATTACATACTATATTAATGCAAGTTCATGTATTGAATACTAATTAACTAAGAATAATTGGTTAATTTGTTACTTCAATATTTAAATTACTTTACAATATTGTATGTATTTTATTCAGAGTTTATTATCCAACTTCTCTTTTAGTTTTAATAGAGACCATTAATATTTATTCATTTATTTGCAAAATATAGAAATGTTTATGGTTTTGATTAAACAATCTTCTATCCCAACTAAAACATTTCTTCTATTTAAATTTCTAGGATGAAGATCATGACGATTCTGGATCATATTTTTCAATTTTAGAGTGGTAGATAGTACATGAAAAAAATTATCATATACTTTCTTCTTCTTTGGTACTTGAAGTTCTAATGATCTCAGTGTCCATGGTAGCATCAAAATCTTATTTTATTACGTGTAATCTCTTTTTCAAATAGTGAATTTAACATCGAACAGAGTTCTCGAGACTGGACTAGTCCTCTCAGAGGAAAACTAGTACAAAATTTGGGTGTCTGCGTATTACTTTCTTGCCTCTATTTACTTACTGCTTTACTTCACTACACCTAAAGATTTGTTTATATATGCCTTTACCTGCTTAAATTTTTATCGGGGATATTTTTTGCTGCACTCTATTCACCCCCCACTAGAGGTGCCATCGATCCTACAAAGTAGTCAAAGGAAAGCTTTGATTTGGAGAGACAGCCTTGGAATTTGCTTGAGAAGGGGGATCAAAAATCTAGGGTTGTGAGAAAACTATAGTTTTGAAGGTGGCACAATGAAAATGAGGAGGGTATTTTTTTCTGGTAGAAGAACCCAACCCTAGTATAGATCAGATTAAAAGATAAAAAGTAGAGTCCATATTTTTGCAGCATTCCATATTTTTGCAGAGTTAGATACATTTCTCTAAAAATCGAAGATTTGAAGATATAGAAGACCCCGCAATAAAGATTCAAAAAATGGACATGAAAATTGAAGACTGAATATCAAATTGACGGTGAAATATGAAATTTAACTTTTCTAAATTTTTTTTATAAAAATAAATAAACATGTCATTAAATTTCTCAATTATATAAAATGAAATAAAATTATTTCCAATAATTATTATTTTTCTATTTTTTTTTTGTATATAGTCAAATTCCAACATTTGGGTATTTTTTATAAAAATAGGTGTCACGCCCCAGAACCAGAATACTGGAGAGCGGGGGAGTGACTCAGCCAGCTACGTATTACGGGTAGATGAATACCGTATAATACGATCAATGTTGTCTAACCAGACGAGGGGGTGCATACTACATAAAAGTCTTACTATGGTCATTACACATCTATTGTCTCAATCATTCAAACAAGAAACAGAAATATAGAACATGTAAGGTAAAGCAGTAAGGCGTCCCAAACGCTCTGTCAAAATATTCTTGATATCTGGCTTTACAAAACATAGCCAGATTGATGTAGCAAAAGTATACACAATTGTTATCAGCTGCAGTCTGACTTAATTACAATTATGCAAAAGTAAGTACAAGACAATCCGACTAACATGTCGGTGCCAAACGGCAAGGTATAAAGTAGATAACAAAACGAGTGGTGAAGTTAAGGAACCCACTCGAGGCCTCCTGCGATCATTCCTCTAGTATTGACCATCCTGGAGGTGGAAGTACGCTGAGTCCTCGGGAACTGGCTCTAAATCTGGCCATGCAAAACCAGAGAGGTTAGACCTCTAATAGCAAGTACCACAAGGGAGCACGACATGAGAACTAAAACCAGTAAGTAAGAGAATATAATAATAGATCTCTGCTTGCTACTAGAACTCACATCACATCAAGACACTTCGAACCAACCTCCCAACAAAACAAGGACAGAAGTTGGCCCGTCATGTCCTGACATTCTGATCATCCCAGTTAGGTAACAGAGTACAGTGCACAAACAAATCATCTTGAACGGCCAATCAACTCCTACGGCTTGCTATTATGAGTCCCAAGTTATCCTGGAATAATGCAATTAGGGATTCCTCGGTTCTTACTATGTGCAAGCAAGGCTAGTCTATCCAGTCGATCAATTGGCCCATGCATGAATTAGACGAGTCCTAGCAGGACGCCCGTCAATATACAATATAATAATAATAAAAGCAGATACTGTTCCATGCCCGTGTGGCAGATTTACAGTATCTGTGGGAACCAGCCGGCCCGTCGGGTACTACTCGTCCCAAGGGGGCTGCCATGTAAGAATTCGGAAATCCATTCTCTCCATGCAATCATTATTTTATTTAACTTAATAGTCTCTACGTTGAGTGAAATCTCATGCCGTGGATCATGGTCATTCAAATGAGTACTTTCGTATGGGGTACGATATGCACAACTCTACAACGATACCAGTGCGGTTAGGTTGCAGGTCTTACATAGCGTAATACAACAATCAAATCTATCCACGGTAATCATGTCTTGACCATAAAGTACACATGCTTCTTTTGTAGAAAAAATAACTAAATAAATAAATAAATAAATAGATTGAAGCCTGCATGTACATGTATGTCAATATTCGGGATCAGCCAGTCGAGTACAATAGTTCATAACATGAACGTGTCTCATTCATTTCATTCAATAAGACGACTAGCCAGTCTCTTAGTTCCGACTAGGAACGCATGATTAATTTAGTCAAGATCACAATCATTATCAATGGTGGCAAGGCATGAAAGTCAACTAGCATTCAGTGCGGTCGAGTCTACAACTCTCAGGGTTTAATTCTAGTCAATCCGGGTATCTATAACTCAATTCATGACACATGGTACATCCCACGTAACAATCTATATTTAACAAAAATATTAACATATCATGATCATATCAAGTTTATGCAAAAAGACGTAAGGATATAAAATGGACGTTAAACATCTAATAAGATATCAATATACAGGGCTATAGAAGATCCAGGGTAAGCAGGCTACTCTCATGTCAGCCTACGCTTATGCCAGTGTACGCTCAGGTCAAGCTACGCTCAAGCCAGCGTACGCCCAGGTCAAGCTACGCTCAAGCCAAGCTAGCGTATGGGAGTCATACGCTTCCAAAAGGCAGCGTATGAACTCCATACGACTCCTTACTATCCAAGTGAGCGTATGCAAGTCATACGCTCCAAAAAGGTAGCGTATGAACTCCATACGACTCCTGACCATCCAAGTCAGCGTATGCAAGTCATACGCTCCCAAAAGGTAGCGTATGAACTCCATACGACTCCTGACCATCCAAGTCAGCGTATGCAAGTCATACGCTCCCAAAATATAGCGTATGCAAGACACACGCTTCCTAAAAAAGGCAGCGTATGGATTCCATGCTGCGCTAAAGAGCGCGCACAGCTCAGTGACGCAGCTAAAAAGCTAGCATACACTGCTCACTGTCTTCTCCAAACAGCAAGAACTCTATGGTTATACCCCAAAGCTTCAAAAGTCCATAACTCTGTCAAAATAAGTCCGAATCCAACTTTCCAAAGGTCAAAATTGGGTAGGATGAACTGCTCTACGACATGGAACCATCAAATCTCGAGAACAAAGGAGTTTGCTAGATCAAAACCCATAGACAACCGAAAATACAATAACTTAGATCTACAAGAAATGAACCAATGAAATAAAAAATACTAAGCACTAAACTCTCTTAGAATCATGAGAGGAAGAATATTGAACCATAAAATATGATCCTCATGTAGAGCAAGATGTACTTGCCTAGTTGGTAGGTGGAGAGAGTAATGAAAGGAAGAAGAAGAAGTAATGGTGAAGAAGTAAAGTAAATGAGGAGAGAGAAGGGAGAGGGTGGCTTTAAATAAAAGGTGGTGGTAGGTGGGAGTTGGGCCGGGTCCAATGGGTCCAATGGATCGGGTTGCACGGGTCCAACAAGGCTAACCCGAAAGTAAAACTAAAGCAGGAATTAAAATACAGGTAATAAAATTACAGGAAGAAATGCAGAAATAAAATTACAGAAATTAATTAGCATAAAAATTAAAGAGCAGCTAATTAATTAACATGAAAATTTAAAGAGCAGATAATAGAATTGCAGAAAAATAAAGTGCAGAAAATAAAATGCAGATAATTAATTAACATGAAGTTATAGGAATTTAAATACAGGATACTACATGATAAATACTAAATAAATACATTCAGGCAATATACGTATTAGAATACGCATTCCGGGAACGGGAAGTGACAATAGGCCAACTCGAGCCTAGCCTGCACTCCACCTGACTCAGACTCGCATACGATCCTGTCCTTACCCGGGGATAGGGGTGGCGATTTTGCTCTCATACCCTCTACCCTAGCCGGGTACCCTGCACCCTCAGGTGCCCACGAGTACCCTCTACCCTTCGAGGGCAAGCCCTACCCTTACCCTCTTGGAATTAGGGTAGGGTAAGGGTTTTATTCTGTTACCCTAGTACAATTACCCGGGTACCCGTCCTACCCGCCCTACCCTCTGTCCTGTAACCCTACCCTGAACCCTACCCTACCCTGAATCACTACCCTACCCACTACCCGTTAATCCTAACCCTACCACTAGCCGTCTAGGCTCTAGCCGCCTCCTGTAAATCTGTGCTTTGTAATTTTGTATAGTCCCACTGCCATAGTATTACTACTACTTGTAGTTTTTTGTAATTAGTACTTAGGACTAGGAGAACTACATGGTGCTTGATCCTAAGGAGTCAGGTCTAGCCCCCTCCTTGGGTATGTAGGCAGTCCTATATAACTGGGTTCAGCGTCTTTAGCAAAAAAAAATATTCTCCCTATTATTTCTTGTTAAGTTGTTATAATTTTTGAATGCTGTCAAAATCTGAAAAAAATGAAATGGAAAGAAAAAATATTCCCCCCCCCCCCTGTTTAGTAGCAAAAAGTTTGATTTTCAAAGTTAAAAAATGAAATAGCAAGGGTAATACCCTTACCCTCCCTACCCTGATCCTCAGCTACCCTGTGAAGGTAAAGGGCAAGGACGGGTAATGGATATTAATTTTTTGGAAGAGGGCTACCCTACCCTACCCTCATGACTCCCCTAGGGTATCAAAAAAAGGTCAATACCCTACCCTACCCTGCCCTCTTCCTGCCTTTACCCTACCCTACCCTACCCATCGCCAGCCCTACCCGGGGAATCCCAGCCCGGTTAATACCGGGTTGTGGGCGAAGCTGAGTTTGAATTTTCATCTCTGGGCCCGACCCGACTCAAATTGGTTCTCCTAACATGTCCATTTCGATGAAAATTCGGGTCCGGATTGGCCTTGTTCGACCCGCTAAATACCTTGACCTAATATAGAAGGTATTATAATGCATTACAATAAAATAAATTAATATTATTATGTAATGGTTTAGTGGGTGATGGTGGTGAAGTTGATAAGGCCCATATTTCGAAAAATATTGTATAATAATATAGTAACATATACACTTAACTATATATGAAATCCTATCAAAGAAGTGGTCCATGGCAACACTCATGAAATCCTATCAAGAAAGTGGTCCATGGTAACATGGATAGTGGAAGGAAGGATGGATTTGAATTTCGGTCCAAATTAAATAAAAATAGAAATGGAAAGGGTCATAGTACTAAGAATGAAGAATAATTATTAAAGACTGATATTATCATACAGAAAAAATAAAGTTAAAAAAATTATAAAAGATAGAAAGACACTATAATCTGATAATATTTTGCTGACTATATTATGTGACAGCCAATGTATTGATTATGTGTGGAGACCACCACATTATCGTTATCAACATATAATATTATCAGCAAAATATGATTATATTTTGATATTTCTTAAGTATTATTGAAGATAAAAAAGAAGAATTGAAAGGATTTACGGAATTCAATAGAAGAAAAAAAAACTCTCCAGTCAAAAGGATATATAGGTAGAAAGAGAGGGAAAAAGACCCAATTGAGAAGAAAACATATATACAAAAGGAGAGAAAGGATAAAGGAGAAAGGAGATAGGTTATAGGGACAATTTCATTGTCAATCAAAATTGATTTTTATATGTTTCGGTTCTTTTTGCGAGTCTTCATCTTCTTTGCTTTATTTGTTTCTAATTGACTTGTGCTAAAAAAAATTTTGGGGAGGATTTTCTTTCCAAAACATGTTATTAATTTATGTGAATTAATAAGATAGAGAACCATAATAGCAATGCAACAACTCTTATTGTTTTTTTTTTTCATAACATGTTATTTATCTAGCTTAATGTTTGGATTTATTATTTTATTGTTTGTATAGTAAAGCTTATAAATGAAGATAATCATCAGAATAATAGATCACCATATACTCTAGATTTATAACATAACATCAGAGTCACCTAAATTAAAAAAGTTAATTAAAAACTCAATTTTTATGATACAATATAATTTCAGAAGTAGAAAAAAAAAATCAAATAATATTTTTCCCCCTAAAAAAATACATGATAAGTTGAAACAAATTTTCTGGAAAATACACGTAGCTAGCTTTGTTAAAGTTCATGCCACTATAACAAAGCTCTAACCTTCCATTATACTAAAATTCTAGAACTACAATAATGGTAGATGATTATATATTTATATTATTCTAATGAATCAACCCTCTTGACTTCTGAATATGTTCCAGACGATTCAATCCTAGGTTATTTTTATACAATATTAACGTTCCTGGCACTACATCAACACTCTAGATGTTTGATGGGGTTAAATATTTAATCTAAAACACCCATGCAAGTCAAATTCTTTTTTACTTAGAGAGGTAGATTTATCCAGTAATATATTACTTTTATAAATTATGTTTAAAATGTATACTAAAGATATTCGAATTTGAGTCGCACTCTGGTGGTAGAATGTTAAACTAAGTGGAATCTAAATTGCGCTTTTGATACCATACTAAATTTCATAAATCTGTAGTAAGGATATTTGAATATAAGTTGTGCTTTGATACCACCAAAATTATATATGTTAGGCAGTGACAAAAACCTTGATATAGTATCAAAGCATACCCAATGTTTAAATCATCTTACCTGCATTTTAAGAAGATTAAAGAATTAGGTCGCAACTAAGATGTAAATATGGAAGCTGCTATGGCGTGACCGCCAATGATCCGCAGCCCACGTAGCAGCCCTCTATTGTCCTCATGTTCCAGATTTTAAGGGAGTAGATCTTGGTGCTAGCAGGAAGAGCAATAGACTGCTGCCACGTCGGCGCGGTCATTGGGGGCGTACATGCCCAAGGACAGGCGAAATTGAATGCATTTCTGGATAATTAAATATATATTTAAGTTACAAACCTTGGAATTATTGAAGAGACCATGAGATTTTCTCGGTAACATTATCCTTTCTCAAAGGAGGGTGAGAAGCACATGATCTGGTCCAAAAACTAGTCACTAATGGCGAGGAGCTTTTATCGAGATCCCTAATTGCTGGCACATGTAGATCGTGCGTCCTTGTCATCAGAGTAACATATAATAACAATATTTATTCCAGTAGATGCGGGGGTTCCTTTGCTTCAGCACTACGCTCCAACTCATGGTTTTTTCGGGCCGGTCCGGTCCACGGTCCAATGGCTGCGGATCTGACCGGATTTGGGCCGGTCCAGGACCGGTCCAGTGTAATTTGCGGTCCGGGCTAAGCCCGGCCCGGTTTGGAAGTTCCCGATTCAGCCCGGCCCATTGGACCGGACCCAGTGAGGGTCGGTCCGGGCTGAACCGGACCACGGGCCGGTCCGGGCCTAGGTTGGTTCGGGCCGGTTCAGGCCGGGTGAACCGGACCGGCCCGGTTTTTTGAGTTTTTTTTTTAACAGTTTTTTTTCTTTTTATTTGATTTTTTAAACATTTTTCTTTTGTATTTTAATTTAAAAAATTTGTAACTTAATTTTAATTTAGGAATATGTTTTTATTTTTGAAAAATTTTAATAAATTTTTTTAATACAAAAGTTTGTAATTTGAATAGTATAAGAGGAAAATGTTTATAAAATGTAATTTGAATAGTAATACAAAAATGTTTATAAAATGTTTATACAAAATATTTACATAAATGTTTATAATTTAGTAATACAAAAATGTTTATACAAATAGTTATACAAAAATGTTTATACAAATATATACAAATGTTTATAAAAATTTATAAAAATAAAAAATAACATTTCTCCCTCTTCCTTTATCCGGGCTTGGGACCGGCAAATGCTTGTTTGGCATAGGCGGAGTTAAAAAAAAAAAAATTTAAGTAAAAAATAGTTTTTGAAAGTATGAGTTAAAATTTGAATAGTATAAGTTAAAATTAAATATTTGAATAGTATAAGTAAAAAATCAAAAATAGTTTTTGAAAGTATAAGTTAAAATTTAAAATTGAAATGTATAAGTTTAAATGTACATACCTAATACCTTGCACCGTAGCCTCATTGTTGTTCGCCTTCATGCAATGAAAGCGATTCCAAATCCATCTCGTGGACGTCATGATCTTCTTCATCTTTCTGGTTTTGTGTTCTTCTATCGGCATTCATCCAATCTTGTACGCACACGATTGCTTCCAAAATATCGGGCTTCAAGCGGCTCCTCCTATCGCTCAACATCCTCGAACTTGCACTAAAACAGGACTCCGATGCTACCGTCGACACCGGAACCATCAGTAGATCACGTGCTATGTTAGAAAGCACAGAAAATCTCTTGTCGTGTCTCTTCCACTATTCTAAAACGACGAAGTGATCTGGAGTCTCATCTTCGTCTTGATAAGAGTTAAGGTAAGCAGACAACTCTTGAGTAGATTGGAAAGATTGCTTTTGTTTCTTCCTTTGTAGTATGCGACCGGCTGCTGATAGCTTAGACGCCAAGCCGGAGCTACTACTAGCCCCCCCTGAGTTGGTCGGGTCGACGTTGCTCCTTCTTCGTACAGTATAACTAACCTGTCCAAAGCAACTTTAACTTCTGCCTTCATGTCAGTAACGTCTATACCCATATATTCTCTATATCCATCTAATAAAACCTCTACGCCATCCAATTTGATTGTAGGATCAAATATGGAAGCCAAAAATGACCAAAATACCCCTTCCAACGTTTTAATAACGGCTATATGGGAGGGGTATTTTGGTAAAAGAAACCCCCCCTCCAACGGTCAGAAATCAGAAAAAAAAAAAATCAAAAACTGTGGCCAACGGTCGGCTGGACCGGTCCCAGCGGGCCGGGCCGGGCCGGTCCAACCGGGCCTAATTCGGGCTGGGCCTAGTTTTTTTTTAAAAAAAAAATGGTATCGGTCCGAGCCGGGCCGGGCTCGGGCTGGGGGGGAGAGGCCCGACCCGACCCGTTCGTGATTGGGGGCCGGGCCGGTTCGGGCTATCTGCGGTCCGGGCCTGGCTAAATGGGGGGCGGGCCGGTCCGGGCCTGGGTCGGGCTCGAGCTAAACTGTCACGCCCCGACCCGGAATCACCCGAATCATCGCCCTCACTGGGGCGTGATGCCGCACGAGCCTGGAGTTGCGCTCGTGCAAGGCAAGATGACAAGTTCTCAAATGGTTATCTTTTGAGTTGATATTCACAACGAAAGGAAAACAGAGTATACGAAACAAATCTTTTTATTGATATTCGAAATCAGATTACAAGGCTTTCGATAGCCTAACAATATATGCCAGATTGGCTACAACACTCAGGTTCTCTCTTGCCCACAAAGGATTTCACCTTTCCATACATCATGCCTTCTATATCTCGGCCGCATCAATCCTGTCGCGAGTCCGAGCGTCAAGCGATCGCACGCTTCAATACGCTTCGGCATTTCCGAGCCTCAACGCGTTCAAGCAACACTTCGCCTCGAGCCATCCATTTCCTGCACCCTGCATGAAGCTGGTAGGGGATCAGTACGATCGTCCTCGCATGTACTGAATCAAAGATCATCTTTCCAAACCGACATTTGTAATATTTATGTTGAATCATGCAACTTAGCTTATGATCTTGCTATGTTCTCCTTAGGGTCAATTTTATGGCATAATTCGAAAGCGTAAAGCATGTTAGCATAGCAGCATGTTATCGAATTGAATAGGCAAGCAAGCAATCCCGTGTTTGATTCGTGGCGCGACTTACCAAGCCGACGCACTCGCCCTTGCACCGACGCAAGGTGAATACGCCTATCAGATTTCCCTGTCATGTTATAGTGCTCTCTATGCGGATCTACACACGCACGATATGAGTGTACCTTGCGCTTTTGACCCAGGATCCGTCCATGCAGGATATACGTATACCTTGCACTTCCAACCCATCGCCCTTAACTATATGAAGGTCACTAGCTTGTCACAGCTAGAATGGACTTATACTCATCGAATCGAAAACATAAGACGACGGTAACTCTGTGCGGTTGCTAACCAACAATCAGAGGCCACCGAAATAATCGTGCGCAAGTGGCTTATCACATTCACTAGAAGGTCGCTACCCGTCTAAATGAAGTGCACCAACAATGCCGAAAACGAAATCCCTCCTAGGCCGAACGGTCCCAGCGCCCTGGCGCGCCGCGTTCGAGGGATGCCCATGCACGGGCTTTTATATTCTTTAAGTCCATTTGACCATTTAACCATGCAACGAATCTTATATTTCATACAACCAAGCAAGTTCGCTTATCGCTATTTCAATTGGCACAACGCCCCCAATGTCCTCAACGAACGCCCTAAGGCCATGAACATTTCGAAGGGCACCATGCCGCGTCGACAGTTATGCCATATCCGTGCCACAACTGTTCTTCTCGTCGCAACGACGCCATCTTTGATAAGTATTGTGCAGCTGCACGCATTCGCCGTCTTTTGTGATCTCGTACACGTAGGCACGTTTACCGTATTTTGAAATGTTCTATAACTTAGCATTCAATGTTCGGGGCTTGCGCGATATGGCGCTCGCCTATTGTATTTCAATGTTCTAGCCGTTCTAACTCGTGCGCGAAGGCACGGTATGGTTCGTGCACTAAGGCACTCGCCGAGTACAGTTATCCCATGTTATTGCGGCTTGCGCACCGAGGCGCTCGCCTTAGCGATATCCAATATTCCGTAGCGACTTGTGCATTTGATGCACGTTTCATTTCAATTGTACTAACTTAGTGTTCGACACACGTTATGATTTACTTTCGATCGGACCACGCCCGTGGCGTCGATAGGTTAACTTTAGCATACAATGATACATTTGACTTATCGAATGAAGGAGTAAAAAGAAGTCAATCCTCCCACCTTGAATCGATTTGCCTTTGTCGTTTCGCCGAGCCGATGCGGCTCGATTTCATAACTTTGTTGCACGGCCACTCTCCTGACTTAGCCATTCGAGCACTTCGTGCTTATTGAGTTTGTACGTCCGATTTGCCTTAGCGTGCCAACGCTTCCGTCCGTCGCAAGGCGTCGATTTGGTTCCGCAGACCCCTTACTAAATATTGTCGAAGATCGACCTCTAATATTTTCGTGTCAAAGTATAACCTGCACACGAAACCAACTAAAATCAATACTTGCATCGATTCGGACTTGCGCCTTGGTCGATTCGATTTCTCAGAATCTTCGAGCCGATTCAAGGCACTCATCCTTTGGGGCAACGCGGCGCTTCACATCGATTCACTCGATGCATTCTTTCGGGACAAGGCAACTCTTCGCATCGACTTAGTTTGATGCGTTGCTCGGGACAACGTAACTCTCGTATCGATTCGCATCGATACTTAATCGGGTCAACGCAACTCTTCGAGTCAACGACTCAGCATAATGCACCGTGCGGAGCGGGGCATTACAGAATATACCACTCAAACAAGGTTCGTCCCGAACCGAAACCAATACTAAATTTTCCAAGGGTTTCATTAGATCGTTCTACGATCTCGTCTCACCATCGTTTGGATCGTACAACTTAGTTTGGAATCATACACATATTTTAGGCGTCCCACCAATATACGCATTTCAGCCAAGCTCAGTTGTAAGATATCGGAACAACGCTAACATGTAACTTCTCATTCTCAATCACTTACCATCTCGTATTCTCAATCGAACTTGGCTCTATTACTTGTTCTCGCAATTCTAGCGCACATGCATATTGATACATGCGTGATCATCCAACAAAATCAAGGCACATGATGCGATTCAAAAATCGCATTTCTCATTTTGTATGTTTCATCGGGACTATCAATTCTACGCGTCGCGTAAAGCCGTCGCGCATCCGATCACAACGAGTCTCCGCAACGCCGTGCGCTCGGCGTCACTATCCAACGATTTCTGATGTTTTACTTCGTATCCTATCTCGACATGGTTTTCTTTTGTTGACTTACAAAAGCATCAACATTCGGACTACGTCCGCTAGGTGACTTACCTAGACACCGTGCTCAAATCCTTCCACGCAAGTTTAAATTGACATTGCACAAAGGCCACAATCTATCCGACACGAAAGTTTACATCAAGGCGATGGTGCTCAAGGCAACGATCGCCTTGACACGAATGTCTTAACGACGCGTCTTACATTCAATTTTCTAACGGGTAGGAATTCACTAGCCAAATTCCCAACTTATCCGTCTCGCAACATCGAACATAATTTCGATTTCACGCAAGCTCAATTGCAAGGTGAATCCGAATCTAACGACATGACTCGTAAGCCATTCCCTTATCATTCCCTCTCGTGTATAGCACGTTCCTCGCAATCGCCTAGACTTATCATCAACATGCACCGTGTTATATTTGTTATCGGTGCAATCTCATATGCGATATCGCATGGGTCATCTTACGGTCTGTAGCATTCAATTTGATTTGGCGGTCAAATCTTCTAGGGTCAGCTGCCCCGAAGCTACGCTCGATAATTGTGGATCATTAACGAAGGACAGTTTAATACGAACCATGCTATATCTTATTTCGGAGCCAAATCACGTTCCGACGATTCTATACGAATACCCAATTTCGGACACAACCATTTCTATCGGCGCAACTTGATGCGCAACTATCCTCCGAGTCAAGTCATGCACTGCCGTCGATGATTCCGCAATTTACGAAACATCTACTCGTATCGAATTCGAGTCTATCTTATTCGCGGGTCGACACACGAGATGCTATACGCATCGAGCAATCGTCGATGACTTATAGTCTCGTCTCGATCAATCGTAAAGTTCACGATCAACCAGTCCGTTCTTTCTCGTATTGTTACTTACAAAATTCCATAGCACGAGGCACACTCTATTTTGCATTCTCACATCGCTTACGTTTCCTTACGTATCGATCTCGATACGCCGTATCCATTTCGATAACGTAAGGGTCAACTTTGAATCCGTTTCAACGTCAACTTAGTTCGCATCGCATACATCCAAGTTCGCAACGAACTTTTCCATACGCATCGACTCGTTCTCCGATTTTGCCGCATCCCGCTATACTTCGATCGCGTAACTGAGTTACCGATTATCCAACATCGAACCCTCAAGTCATACGATCTCGCCCTCTAAGTTTCGCGTGTTTTCAGTCGTACTCAAATGAGTTTTGCCGTAACGTAACCAACTATTTCTTAGGCACGATTACTCCCGTCAATCAACTCTTCACCGAAGTCGCATATCGTGCGATTCGATTACAATTTGCATCGCCCCACATTTCTATCGAAATTGCAAATTGTGCGATTCGATTCGCCTAGCCGAACATTCCTATCGAGATCGCAAGTCGTGCGATTCGATTCGCCTCGCCCAACATTTTCATCGAGCTCGCAAGTCGTGCGGTTCGATTTCAACGTTTCAAATTTCCTATCCCGTCGATCCGATTGTTGCCTCAAGGCATAATCGTTTCGCTAGTTCCCGTCATTCGACTGACACATAAATTTTTAATCGACGTAATCGTTCAATGTTACAAGTCCCGCCTTACCGTTCTAACCGATCATCGAAGAACACTTGCATCAACATGTCGTCATACAAATCCTCAATCGAGTCTCGGTGCTACCCCGTCCGTTGCGGACAAACCTTCCGCAATTCTCATAATACGTCGATGCAATTTATCGCACAAATGGTATTACATATACCACTCGGAATCGAGCCATTCATTGCATCGGTGGTATGCCATATACCACCCAGAATTCAAGTTACTTCCGTCGCAACGTACTCTTTACGAACTAACGATCTCTTCCGACTCACGATTTCCGCAGTGATCGTGCTTGATCACAACCGTATCTTTGATTAATTCAAATCCGATACAACTCAGCCAATGCATTCATTTGCCAACACAAGCTCGGCACGCAACCGAACCAATTTTGTTTCTCGATTTATAACTTTTGTTTTCTTCCGTTGCATCTCGTACAAAGTTTTACTTTCGATACGCATTGCACCCCGTGCAACAATTTTATTTTCGATACGTATTGCACCTTGTACAACATTTTATTTCCGACATTTCAAAGTCAATGCTCAAATCCGTTCAACACATTCGATATTGACTTATCGTTTTTTCTCGCAACGCACATTCGAAATCGATATGTGAATCCGTTCGACACATTCAATATCAATTTTTTATTTTCTTTTCAACGCATCATTTACAATCAACGCGTGGCAATTGCTGCAGCAACATTCCACGACTATCATCGTATTGATACAACCAACATTTCTCGTATCGTTCGTTGCAACCAACGAATATCTCGAATTACGATTTACGACGTGTTGCATCCCGCGGCAACAAATCTTTGAATTCACATCTCGCAACTTGTTGCACTTACAGCAACAAACATTTTCCGACTTTCCCACGAACACCATGTAATTTCCAAACAACACGCGGCAAAATTACATGGTTTGTATTAGACTTATTGTATGGAACATCCAGTGCGGTATCGAGTAGAGTCAAGAGTGATTTCGATTGGTGGTGGGCAACTTTTAGAACTGAAATGAAGCAAGCGTCCAGAGGAAATTGAGCCTAGAGCTCTGATACCAATTTGTCACGCCCCGACCCGGAATCACCCGAATCATCGTCCTCGCTGGGGCGTGATGCCGCACGAGCCTGGAGTTGCGCTCGTGCAAGGCAAGATGACAAGTTCTCAAATGGTTATCTTTTGAGTTGATATTCACAACGAAAGGAAAATGGAGTATACGAAACAAATCTTTTTATTGATATTCGAAATCAGATTACAAGGCTTTCGATAGCCTAACAATATATGCCAGATTGGCTACAACACTCAGGTTCTCTCTTGCCCACAAAGGATTTTACCGTTCCATACATCATGCCTTCTATATCTCGGCCGCATCAATCCTGTCGCGAGTCCGAGCGTCAAGCGATCGCACGCTTCAATACGCTTCGGCATTTCCGAGCCTCAACGCGTTCAAGCAACACTTCACCTCGAGCCATCCATTTTCTGCACCCTGCATGAAGCTGGTGGGGGATCAGTACGATCGTCCTCGCATGTACTGAATCAAAGATCATCTTTCCAAACCGACATTTGTAATATTTATGTTGAATCATGCAACTTAGCTTATGATCTTGCTATGTTCTCCTTAGAGTCAATTTCATGGCATAATTCGAAAGCGTAAAGCATGTTAGCATAGCAGCATGTTATCGAATTGAATAGGCAAGCAAGCAATCCCGTGTTTGATTCGTGGCGCGACTTACCAAGCCTACGCACTCGCCCTTGCACCGACGCAAGGTGAATACGCCTATCAGATTTCCCTGTCATGTTATAGTGCTCTGCGGATCTACACACGCACGATATGAGTGTACCTTGCGCTTTTGACCCAGGATCCGTCCATGCAGGATATACGTATACCTTGCACTTCCAACCCATCGCCCTTAACTATATGAAGGTCACTAGCTTGTCACAGCTAGAATGGACTTATACTCATCGAATCGAAAACATAAGACGATGGTAACTCTGTGCGGTTGCTAACCAACAATCAGAGGCCACCGAAATAATCGTGCGCAAGTGGCTTATCACATTCACTAGAAGGTCGCTACCCGTCTAAATGAAGTGCACCAACAATGCCGAAAACGAAATTCCTCCTAGGCCGAACGGTCCCAGCGCCCTGGCGCGCCGCGTTCGAGGGATGCCCATGCACGGGCTTTTATATTCTTTAAGTCCATTTGACCATTTAACCATGCAACGAATCTTATATTTCATACAACCAAGCAAGTTCGCTTATCGCTATTTCAATTGGCACAACGCCCCCAATGTCCTCAACGAACGCCCTAAGGCCATGAACATTTCGAAGGGCACCATGCCGCGTCGACAGTTATGCCATATCCGTGCCACAATCGTTCTTCTCGTCGCAACGACGCCATCTTTGATAAGTATTGTGCACCTGCACGCATTCGCCGTCTTTTGTGATCTCGTACACGTAGGCACGTTTCTACCGTATTTCGAAATGTTCTATAACTTAGCATTCAATGTTCGGGGCTTGCGCGATATGGCGCTCGCCTATTGTCTTTCAATGTTCTAGCCGTTCTAACTCGTGCGCGAAGGCACGGTATGGTTCGTGCACTAAGGCACTCGCCGAGTACAGTTATCCCATGTTATTGCGGCTTGCGCACCGAGGCGCTCGCCTTAGCGATATCCAATATTCCGTAGCGACTTGTGCATTTGATGCACGTTTCATTTCAATTGTACTAACTTAGTGTTCGACACACGTTATGATTTACTTCCGATCGGACCACGTCCGTGGCGTCGATAGGTTAACTTTTAGCATACAATGATACATTTGACTTATCGAATGAAGGAGTAAAAAGAAGTCAATCCTCCCACCTTGAATCGATTTGCCTTTGTCGTTTCGCCGAGCCGATGCGGCTCGATTTCATAACTTTGTTGCACGGCCACTCTCCTGACTTAGCCATTCGAGCACTTCGTGCTTATTGAGTTTGTACGTCCGATTTGCCTTAGCGTGCCAACGCTTCCGTCCGTCGCAAGGCGTCGATTTGGTTCCGCAGACCCCTTACTAAATATTGCCGAAGATCGACCTCTAATATTTTCGTGTCAAAGTATAACCTGCACACGAAACCAACTAAAATCAATACTTGCATCGATTCGGACTTGCGCCTTGGTCGATTCGATTTCTCAGAATCTTCGAGCCGATTCAAGGCACTCATCCTTTGGGGCAACGCGGCGCTTCGCATCGATTCACTCGATGCATTCTTTCGGGACAAGGCAACTCTTCGCATCGACTTAGTTCGATGCGTTGCTCGGGACAACGTAACTCTCGTATCGATTCGCATCGATACTTAATCGGGTCAACGCAATTCTTCGAGTCAACGACTCAGCATAATGCACCGTGCGGAGCAGGGCATTACATAAACCGGGCCACCCATCACCTTGAGCTCCAACCTCCAAAAGCATGTGATAAAGTGTGAACCCCCCAATGGGAAGGTCACGAGTGAAACGAATTAGAGCAGAGCAGTTGAAGTTTTGGTAAAGGGAGGAAAGAAAAGTCTACAATGGCGAGCCAGCAAATGCGCCAGCAATTATGGAGTGTTTGCTTTGGGCCGGCGCTCGATCCGTTTGGTTGCTATAAATAATGCATCAAAGCAATGGTTTCATCTTCGTCACTAGCTACGTCTGCTCCTCTTCTTCAGTACTCTTCTTTATTTTCTTGGGCTTTTTGAGAAAGAACGTTGGTGTTCGATTTATTTACTTGGGGCTTTTGATAATATGGACTCGACATCGACGACGAGCAACGGCGACGACAACACTGTAGTGACACAAGCGCCGAACGCTCCCGTCACCGCACAACGGAAGCTCAACGTCGACCTCCAGAGCCAGCTTCCCAAGCCATGTACTTACTCTCTCTCTCTTCAATGGTTATATATTTTGGAAGAACCACTTGGGAGTGTAATATTTTTATTTTTATTTTCATACATGATGTTATATATATATATATATATATATATATATATATATATATATATATATATTTTTTTTTTTTTTTTTTTTTTTGGAATCAGGTAAGTTGTTTCTGGAATCGCTTACACTAGAATTCGAACTCCTGACCACTCGGGCCGCATATATATAACAGCAGCCAATGACCGCTAGCCCAAGTGGTTAGTGTGGAGGCATGCGGCCCTTGTGGGCGGATTTCGAATTCCAGAAATAATTATCATTTTCTATAATATATATATATATATATATATATATATATATATATATATATATATATATATATATATATATAAAGAGGTTTCAAAACAGCTCAAAAGTGAGCCGTCTAAGCCGTCATTATATCACGGTCCATTTTATTTATAAAAAAAATTGTAAAATTTTTGATAAAAGTTTAAATTTGTCAACATGGAGAATCGAACTCAACCAAACAAGAAAAAATGCCTCACACCTTAACCACATAAGTTAGAAGAGATATTTGATTATGGTTGGATACTATTCTTATTATCAGTTATTATACGTGCAAAACACGTGCATTTACTAGTATATATAACGGCACCTTTCATAAACCGTACGTAGTAGCTATGATAAATCTTTGATGAGAATTATTAACTCTACTGACTGTGTATAAAATATATACCTGTATTTCATATTTATTACATTAATTATTTTTACTTAAAAAAATTATACGGACTATTCCTATGTTTTATAATACTAACCATCTTAAAAAGAAAATTTTATAAAGAAGAAAAAGAGCCTCTATAATTAGTTTCAAAATAGGGATAAATTTATAATATCCTGAAACATGGGAAGGGAGGTATTTATTTCTTTAGACAATCCACTCAAGTAGGAATTATAGGAGATTTTAATCTAAATATGTTTTTAATACCATATTAAAATAGCCTCCACTACTCTAAAGTTTATATATTTATATTATTGAATATGCACCCACATATGGAAGACCCATAAAATATTTTAAAGGTTAAGAGTTGCATTCAAGACTCGGGCAGTGGTATAATTATGTTTTTTTTTTTAAACTACAATGAAATGGATGGATGTGTGCTCTAATACCTGGTTAGAGTGGGGTGGATAAGGATTATACATATATTTATACTATTCTCAAAAAAGAATTCTCCATATATGCTGGATACACATAATATTGTTTGATTAAAACTAAATTGAAAATAATATTTTGTTCGCGATTTGTAATAGCGGACGTGACGCCGCCATGCTTCTCAATTGTTATCAGAAAACTTAATTGCTTTTAACTTTCATGACATGATCGTTGGTCTGATATGTTTAGAAGATTCGTCTGAAATTAAAAATTCAGAAAATATCTTCTTCTTTTTTTCCTTGGATTGTGTAAAAGTGCTTGGTACTGTCTGCACTTTGTAAATTTTCTTCACCCATTAATAATAAGTTAGTTGGGTACTCCTAGTAACTTGACTATTTCACCCAAATTTCTTTAAAAATAACCAGATATTTTATCATTACATAAGTGTATTTCTCAGTGTTTTCGAGACAGGCTACACGTACTGTAAGGCCACCACCTCCTTTGTAATATTAAGCCTAGTTTGGTTCGAAGAAAAGAAAAGAAAAATCAATTCTTTGTTGTTTGGTTTACTTTGAATAATTTTCTTTCTCGTATTTGAAAAAAAAAATAGAAGAAAAAGTGAATACTTTGGATAAGAAAGTGAATCCTTGAGTGGGTAGGAAAATCGTTTTTTCCTATATTTTTCTTTTCTTTGAGAATCATTTTTCTGTATCGTTCATTTCCTTTGGCATCCAAATACGGAAAATGAACGACTATCCTTTTCCAAGCTACGATTATGCAAATCCTTGGCCTTATAGAGTTGTTCAAAACTATCTGGATATTGAATTATTCTAGGAAAAAAACAGGAATGTTCACTCGATTTTTCATATGCATATATCCTAATAAGATGTATTTGAATGGTGTAGATCTTCCTCGGGCGCTAGTGGCGGCAGATCCAGACCACCCAAATGGAACAGAAGGGAGGGACCATCACAACATGAGTGTGCTTCAACAACATGTTTCTTTCTTTGACAGGAACAAGGATGGAATTGTTTACCCATGGGAGACTTACCAAGGTACTTTTTATCTAAATTAACACCACATATTTCTGTATTTTACTTATATTTAGAAAGTTTCTTCTTCAAAATTAAGCAGTAAATTGTGCACTACTTTTACTTTAACTCCGCGTCTTCTTATATCAAGTGTCTTTAACATTTGGGAAATATAATTGTCATATATATTTCAGGTTTTCGAGCAATAGGATGTGGAATTCCTTTATCTCTTGCTGCTGCTGTTATTATCAATTTCGCGTTCACGATTCAAACCAAGAAGGTGAGGCTTGATCTTCACTAATCACTTCAAATAACTACAAATTTCTTAGCTATAATGTTTTGTAGAGTGCCACTCGCTCTACATATTTCCTGCATTACATTTGCTATAATTCCGAAAACAATATACTTGCTAGCTAAAGGCTTTATTTATTTATATTTTGTATTGCCATATATATGTTTATGAATATGTACAATACATCCCAAGGAAACAAGGTTTTGTATTGAGGACTATATATTGGTACTATATATATTGCTAGTTGATGATTTGATCATCTAATTATTGTTTGATGATTTTAAACATGTATAGGGATGGTTACCTTCACCTCTCCTACCGATCTACATTGTCGACATACATAAATGCAAGCATGGAAGCGATAGCGAGAGTTATGATACTGAAGGAAGGTTTGTCATGCCCACATGTCTCTTCAATTTCCTTAGCACTCATCATATATACATGGCATTACAAATTGTGATGTTTGTGTATAGGTTTGAACCATCAAAATTTGATGCTATCTTTAGCAAATATGGAGTGACTCGTCATAATGCTCTAACATTGGAAGAGATGAACAATATGCTTCAAGCTAACCACAATGCTGGTGATTTCTTAGGAAGGTATGTTTCCATTGCAGGCTCTCGCATTCTTGTACATTATATGATGCACTTTGTAAGAAATATATACTTGATGAAAACAAGAAAAACAGATTGATCTAACATTCCGGTATGTATAAACATTTTACAGGGGCGCGGCATGGGCAGAGTGGAGGCTTCTGTTCTCCTTGGGGAAAGACGAAGAGGGTTTCTTGCACCGCGAAACTATAAGAGGCCTCTACGATGGTAGCTTATTTGAGCAACTAGAGAAGAGGAGGACTACACACTCCAAAAGCACCTAGATTGTTTATGAGAGAAGAAATGATCATGAAGGAATATGTTGTCATATATAGAACTAGCTAATGTTGCATTTACATTTTAAGTGGCTTTAATTTAAGGTTTGATTATGTAAAATTCCACAAGGCGTGATATTAACTAATGTTTGTTCATTGCTTCCACTATCTAAAAGCATGGTATTAGCTAATATTTGTTCATTGCTTCCACTATGCTTTCTAATGTATACTTGTTTGATTTAATTGTGTTCATAACAAAGTAAATTATATTTAAATTGTCCTCTTGTATATATGACTGAATCATTACGAGCCATAGATACCATGAGTAACTTGAGATTGTGAATCATATGAGTGTCACACGTTGCTTGGAAGACCGTGCTAGTTTATGTTGGCCTGAAGAACAATGAACGTAACAATACGTACCGGCTGAAGAAGGACATGACGAAGTACAAATGTCTTTGGGTTTTTTCTAAGGGCACCACCAAGTTTACTTGGGGGCAGTCCAAGCAGGTGCAACTTTTGCTAGGGGGCACCCATAATTTGTTTGGGGACAACCCAAAAATTAGGACAGAGGAATTAGGACAGAGAGAGACGAGCGGACGGCGGAGGCGCCAAGCGCGGCGGGGGAGGGCGTCGAGGGCGAGGTCGGGGCGGCTGAGGGCGTCGAGGTGGGCAGCTCTCCTTCTCAAATCGAGGAAGATGCGTCGAGGTCGGGGCGACGGAGGGCGTCGAGGTCGGCTGTCCCCAAGCCTCCCTCCGCCTCTTCACCCGCATGGCCGCGCGGCCACGCCCCGACCGCAGTTGAGGAAGGGGTGGCCCATGTCGACGAAGACTTCCACCTTCGGCGAGCCGATCAGTCCTCCGGTCAAGCTGCTCCTCGGCATTTCCTTCTTCTTCTTCTTC
>JANAVB010004600.1:12046693-12111693 GCA_029216955.1 Iris pallida
CAATAAAAGTATTTATCAAATCCAAATAATAACCAGTTCCTAACCATAACCTAAAATGTCATATTGCTTTCACTTTAACCGATTTGCCGTCACCCACATAGATGTATCTTTCACCATCAATTGGCTTCGGTAGCTCAGACGACCTTGTCTATAAACACTAATGTGGGTAGTAGCACCAGAATCTAACCACCACACGTGTTTTTAGGTACTAAATCTAAATTAACCTCAGAACAGACCAAATTTAGAAATATATATTTCATTATACGCCATGCGTGATACTTTATATATATTTTCCTTATGTGTCATGTCTTATCACAAAAGAACAACCCTTAGTTTTATATTGTTGTTTCTTTGACCTGGACCCTTAGCAGCTACTGTATTTATTTTCTTTTTCGCCCTTAAAGATTATCCCATTAAACATGAAAATTAAATTCCTTTTGGCAGATATTGTAGCAACATTAACTATAAAGAGAACAAAAATAAATAGACAAACATGCTCTAATTAATAACCAAAGAGTAAAATATAGTCAAATAAATTCAAATAATGGTGAACCCCATCTCAAGATACCTAGTACATCATTAATATCAAGTCTTTGGACAGTGATATTAACTGCAAGTGGTATTCTTGGTGTAATGATCAAACGTTGACAATAAGTCACGTCAAATAATAAGCCTATCTTTGGATCGGGTTATTATTCACATGTAAACCGTATAATTGTCACACATTTATCACCACAAGTACGTGTGCAATTCGGCCAAGTATTAACCTTCCTTTGGGCCGGCTAATACTCCCATGAATTTACACACACAAACATCTAACATCCCTCATAGACTATCTACGTAAAAGAAGTCACTTTGGCGACATCTTGTTTCAATGGATCTATTTAGAATATTAGACGACTATTGCTAGTCAAAAAGAGCACCAAAAAAATTTGAATGTTGACTAAATTTTACAAACTGAATCATGTCCAAAACTTTATGTACATGCATAATTATAATATTACAACTCAAATAAGATAATCATATGCATGTGAATCTCTTTACATGATTCAAACAAATATTCTTAATTTGACTAAATTGAGCATTGTCAACATAATAAAATTCACGTAATATTTTACTGAAGATATGGACCAATAGATTGCTTCAAATAACCCATAAAGATTATATTAAAATAATCTGTTGAAGATATGTACGTCAATAATTTACATCAAATATCTATCAGCATGAGTAATTGGAATCTAACCGACATTCCATATTATTACATGTCTAGCAATAAGCATATTCATGCATATTTAATATAATAGAGAATTTCTACGGTCATTATCACGTGCGTCCATATCTAATATTTAAGCATGAATAGAGAGGTCATTACTGTACATAAATTAAAAAAATCTATCAAGATTTCCTTAAGTATGCCAATCAAATCAATAAAAAATTGACAACAAACCAATATTAACATTTAAAATGCAAAATTACTGCTGTGGCTAAAAAAAAATGAATTCACTTAATATGCATACAAACCAATGCATATTATGAGCGAAACCAATGTTAACATAGGTTTGCTAAAATACATTCTCCTTTATTAAATGTCAACACAGGTCACAACGAATTCACTTATGTGGCTGAAATATGCTGTGATTGAGAAACCAATGCTAAAATAAGAATTCATTTAATAAAGGAGATTCATGGATTCATATTTTTCAAAGATGAATTCGTTCTCGCTAGATCGGCATACAATCCAAATTCAATGGATTCCGAAATTCATTTAGTGATGAAATATGGCTAATATGGCTAATTGACATTCCATTTAGTGATCGGCATACTAGATCGACACACAAACCAAAGATGAAATATGGCTGAAATATGCCTGTGGTCCTTGTTTAATAAAGCAGACTCTGAATTCATTTAAAAAAGATTCATGGATTCCGAAATTCAATAAGACTTACCAAATTGGCAGCAAACTGTTGTTGCTTATTATGAACGAAAGCGTTCGGGAAAGAAAAATTCATAGACATCTGGAAGCAATTGAGACCGGATTCTTCATATATATATATAAAAAAATGATTGGTGAATAATAAAAACTTCCATAGAACAATCAGAATCCTAAATAAAATTAGATCTAACGATATAGGGTTTCTGAACACCAAAAAAAAAATTGAATCTGAAAATTTCAAACTCATGAATCAAACAAGGGTGGCTCTGATACCACTTGTTAGATCTTTATTGTGCCCTGTCGATTCATGAGATGAAGAACATAAATTAAATTACGGAAGCGTACCTGAATCCATTGCTAGGCTTGATGGATCTTGAAGCGGTCGTCCTTTTATGGGGTTCGATCTTTCAACTTGTTACGACCCTTAATGACAAAGAGGAATCCGAATCTTTTGTCCATCTCTTTCTGTTGATGGTGATGCAGAAGAGAAAAAAAAACCTCTCTTTTGGTGGCCGTATAAGTTGGGGACCATAACCCTAATGAATACACACACACACACACACACACACATATATATATGTGTGTGTGTGTGTGTGTGTGTGTGTGTATGTGTGTGTGTGTGTTTTGATATTTCTAATTTGGCCCCTCATCAAATTAGAATTATCTCCGGTATCTACATATTAATTCTATGACAATTATACCCTTAAGCCAATTTCCAAATAGACCACTTTAATTTGGCTTAATTATTTAGATAGCCCAAACACAATTAATTTTACATGTGTGGTCTCTTAATTATTGAATAATTCCAACATGAGGTACTCCTACAGAATCTTTACAAGTGTAGGAAAAGACTTTACTCTAATTGATGGTCTCGACGATGACAGCGGAAGCTGACTACAAGGTGTGGAAACAAAGAAAAGTAGAGATTGAGGAGTTACTAGAGGAAGGAACGAGTCCAATAACAGAGGTGCGTAGAACTAGTACTCGATGACATTCATGACATCCTTCCAAAGGAACTTCCTAGAGGATTACCATACATGCTTTACGTCGAGCGTCGCAGTGATCTCATCCCATGGCGGGTTTACCTAATGTGCTACAATACTACACGCGTCTACATTAAGACGACATAGTTCTAGAGAATGCAGAGAACATAATGTAGTAGAACTCGCGGTTGAATTCTCCACAAGAGAAGAAGAAACATTAGGAGAAACATTGAGCCCTTCCGCAATTCACCATTGACTATGAAGGACTACGATTAGTAATTAGTGGATGTGTAGACAACCTTGCAAATAACAAAATCACGATCTGATACAAGTTATCCATTCAGTTACTAGATGGCATGTTAGATCAATTGCGCGCATTGTGTCGAAAGATTTTTCCCAATTAGATCTTCAAAGCTGCTACAACAACTAGATGGAGTGTTCATAGTCATGTTGTTTGGACTATACGATACACTTAGTGGAGAGCTTTCTTACTAACCGCCCTCGAACTCAAGGTGGTCAAGTTGGAATACGTAAAAGAGGTTGAAGCAGAAGATGAGGACATTACGGATATCTACGACGAACTTCATCAAAAACTAGGGGTGAGCATTCGGTTAATTCGGTTCCAACCAAACAGAATAACCAAAAATCGAATTCGATCGACACTGAATAAGCAAAACCGAAACTGAACCGAAATGGCCCATAACCGAATCAAACCGAACCATATTAAATCGGTTCGATTTATTCGATTTTTTTGTTTATTTGCGATTTTTTTGTTTATTTCCGATTTTTCAAAACCAAAATCGAACCGATTTTTTAAAACCGAACTGAATCTCTTATTCAGTTCGGTTCGATTTTCGGTCCAAAACCGAATAATGCTCACCCCTATCAAAAACAGATTGTTGGCGACTTCTACATCCACGATTGGATGGAAGAACAATTTTGCATCCCTTGTTCGTCCGTGAGGAAGAAGATGATTAAGGAGCTACTTGGAGACACAAGTGGGACGTGACATTACCTTTGCAGTACCATGTTCGAACGCAACTGTAAAATGCTAGTGTGAGATGGTACAAGTTGCTACTTAAATTTTCGTACAAGTACCGTAAGTGCAATGTTTTCCACGCACGTGCGACGTTATGTTGTGCTTTTTATTTGGGGAGGGTAGACATCATTCTTGGTTCGAGACATCTAGGCCTATTTTAGATTTTTTTTTGGTAGGATTTTTAACCTATTTTTAGCGTTTCCTTTTCCTACTTTGTTTTTCTTTATAAATATGTGTTATGTAGACGAGAATAAACATGTTGTTTACTCGGAATTGCCACTCATACAACTCGATATGTAGGTTTGTGTTGGAATTTTATTGTACCCTATCGATTCATGAGATGAAGAACAAAAATTAAATTGCGGAAGCGTACCTGAATCCATTGCTTGGCTTGATGGATGTTGAAGTGATCGTTTCTTTATTGGGTTCGATCTTCCAACTTGCTATGACCCTTAATGACAAAGGTGAATCCGAATCCTTTGTCCCTCTCTTTCTGTTGATGGGGATGTAGAAGAGAAAAAGAGAGAACCCTCTCTTTGGTGGCCGTATAAGTTGGGGACCATAACCCTAATGAATACACATATTTATATATGTGTTGATATTTCTAATTTGGCCCCTCATCAAATTAGAATTATCTTCGGTATCTACACATTAATTCTATGACAATTATACCCTTAAGCCAATTTCTAAATAGACCACTTTAATTTGGCTTAATTATTTAGATAGCCCAACACAATTAATTTTACATGTGTGGTCCCATATTATTGAATAATCCAACAATCTTCCACTGGGCCACATATGTAACCTTATAATTGTGTTAACCTTAGTGAGCTCATAAATTGCTATCTTAATCCTTAGGGTATATCCGAACAATCTCGTCCATTAACCATATCAACATAGGATCAAAGCGACATTCGTCACATATAGCGTAACTAAACCATCAATGGTCACATATACCAATATAGCTAAACGACATAGATCAATCATGGATGCGTAGCATGAAAATTACACGCAATGTGATCAATACATGTCTATTTCCAACTTGTCCTCCTTAACTTTAATGAGATCAATACTTTAACATAATGAAAACAGAATGAACTGAATTTTCATATATCTGATCAGATAAATATCCAAAATACTTTAATACATAAATGTGTCCAAAACCAAATATATAGCACCCAAATACATAAAATACAAACTCCCACTATATTTCCATATTCTTAATTAACACCCATATGAGCAGTATGCTCATGAAAGACCCTGGATGATAATGCTTTTGTGAGCGGATCCGTTAACATGGAGTTTGTCCTAATGTGCTATATGAACACTATAACCATTCTGAATTCTTTCCTTCACAACTAGAAACTTTATGTCAATATCCTTTGACTTATACAAGTTTCTGTTGTTATTGGAATACAGTACTGCTGATTTATTGTCACACCATAATTTTATGTGGTCTTTCAACACCGTACTGTAGGCACAGCCTTGTGACAATTTTGCAACCATATTCCCTGAATAGATACCCCACAGCATGTTATAAACCTTGCTTTCATGATGAAAGAAATTATGATTGCATGTTTGACACTCATCCAAAATATATCTCCATTAGTCAACATAACCTGATATGGATCTCCTGCTGTGTTAGCATCCAACAAAATCGGAGTCGAAATATCTTATGTTCTCCAGAATTATTCTATCTCCTACAAAGAGCATATAATTTCTTGTTCTCTATTAATTACTTAAGTAGTTTGGCTGCTACCCAATGATCCATCCATATATGCTTAAATATCTGCCTAACATCTGAATTATGTACGCAATATCCTGACGCGTACATACTTGTGCATACATTAGACTCCCTACAACTGATCATGAAGAAAAATCTATTGTATTTTCTTAATTTTAAGGCTAACCTTAGGACACTTGATTGAGACCAAATTTGTCTCCTTTGACGAGAGGTGTCACCTGGTTTGCATTGAATACTTTAATCAATATACAAAACCAAAAAATTATTTCTACTCCCACTGAACTTGTGATACGCATAATCTTCAACAGTGTTCATCTCAAAACCAAACGAGATAATCACTTGAAATACCTTTGATGAGAAGCTTGCTTGAGTTCATAAATAGATTTTATCAATTTGCAAAGCATATTATTTTGATCTTTCGACACAAAGTTTTCTGGCTACACCATATAAATAGTTTCATCAATGTTACCATTGATAAATGCCGTTTTGACATCCATTTGATGTAACTCAAGATCAAAATGTGCAACATGTGCTATGATTGTTTTAAAGGAGTTATTCAAAGATACTGAAGAGAAAAATAAATCAATCCCAAAATTTTGAGTAAAGTCACTAGTTATAAGACATACTTTATACTTCTCCACATGACCCTTCGAAACCTTCTTGGTTCTAAATGTCCATTTGCAACCAATGGACTTCATAACTTTTGGTAATGGGACAAGTTCTTAAACTTTATTGTCTTGCATGGACTTATACTCCTTATTTATTGTATCAATCCACTTTGAGAACTGAAACTTTCCATGGCCTGGCGGAAGTTGATTAGATCATCTTCCAGTATCCACAGTCTTCCTCACGTTCCTAGAGAAATATGACAATATTATCCGAAATTATATTTCTTCTTTATCTGGTGGACCATCTTAATATTATCGGTTCTTGAGGTTGTTGAGTTTGTTCCTTAGGAATAATTACCTTATCTTGAATGGGGTGCCGCTACGTTATCGTTGTTAAGGTATCTCAACAATGACTTATAGAGGTAATTCGACATTGTCTTATTGAGGCTCTGAATTCGCTTCTCGATTATGACAGGTATAAAATCATGCACATCGTCAAAAGTGATAGTATGAATCGTAATTGATTCTTTCTCAAAGACAATGATCCTGGCTTTATTTCTCCGCCAAACTCAACATCCTCAAAAACTTTTACACTTCTCGTCTCAAAATTTTCTTTTGTGTGGGATCGTATAATTATTAACCCCTTGATTTGTCAGCATAGCCAATAAAGTAGCTGCTTACAATTGAACTTTGGTTTGTATTTTCTTTACACATTAATATAGACATTAAAGTCTATAAAGTCAATAAAATCCAAATCTCATCAGACACAAGTCGTTCAACTCTATTTTTAGAGACGTGACCTAATCGCTTATGTCAAAATGAGGCTAAAAAAATTATTGTTAAATTTGCGTTTAGTACCACATGACTCCACTTGTAAGGTTTCATTGTAAGAAGCAATAGTTTCAAGTGAATATAGGTTATCATAAACATTAAAGGAACCGTTACCAATAATATTTAGATTTAAAGATAGACTAAACTTATTATTTCCAAATGAACAATGATAACCAGATTTGTCCATTAAGAAAACTGAAACTGAATTTCGTCTAAAAGACGGTACAATAAAAGTTTCTATCAAATCCAAATAATAATCGGTTTCTAGTAATAACAAAAAATGTACTATTGCTTCCATTTCTACCGATTTACCGTCACCCACATAAATGTATCTTTCACCATTAATTGACTTTCGGTAGCTCAGGTAACCTTGTCTAAAACACTAATGTGGGTAGTCACACCAGAATCTAACCTCCATGAGTTTCTTGGTACTAAAACTAAATTAACCTCAGAACAGACCAAATTTAGAAATGTACTTTTCTTTATATGTCATGCGTGGTAACTTATGTGTCCCACTTGTCACAAAAGAAACAACCTTTAGTTTTATATTGTTGTTTCATTTGAGCTTGACCCTTAGCAGCTACTATATTCCTCTCTTTTTTGTCCTTAAAGTTTATCCCATTAAACATAAAATTTAAATTCTTATTGGCAGATATTCTAGCAACATTTACTGTAAAGAGAACAAAACAACAAAAATGACATGCTCTAATTAATAACCAAAGAGTAAAAATATAGTCAAACAAATTCAAATAATGGTGAACCCCATCTCAAGATACCTAGTACATCATTAATATCAAGTCTTTGGACAGTAATATTAACTGCAAGTAGTACTCTTGGTATAATGATGAAACGTTGACAATAAGTCATGTCAAATAATAAGCCTATCTTTGGATCTGGTTATTATTCACATGTTAACCTTATAATTGTCACACATTTATCACTACAAGTATGTGTGCAATTCGGCCAAGTATTAACCTTCCTTTGGGCCGACTAATACACGCATGAATATACACACACAAACATCCGATATCCCTCATAGGCTATCTACGCAAGAGAGGTCACTTTGGCGACATCTTGTTTCAATGAGCCTACTTAGAATATTAGACAACTATTGTTAGTCACAAAAGGTACCAAATTTTTTGAATGTTGACTAAATTTTATAAAACCGAATCATGTACAAAACCTTATATGTACATGCTATTTTTACAAGATTGAATTATGACTAAAAAAAATTACTTGCATAATATATAAACAATCATGTAACCACACAGTACATAAATAAAATACTTGTCCCTTCACAACTGATCATTATTTCATAGTCTATAAGTTCTTTAAGATTTCCTAACCGTATACTGTATACTATGTATCATAATAACCATGAAATCAAATATGAAGGTGCACAATATAGTAAATTAAATCCATGATAAATGTTGAATCAATCCGCAGTGCCATAGACTACATAGAAAATATAAGATATATATTTCTAGACATAAGTGTGGCTGAAACCTACATACAAAGAAAATACTACAGAAGATCATGTGGTCATCAATGGCCACCTGGAAGTGACGATTTGACAAATGCACTATGTTACTTTAGATGTGCCTGATGTACAAACATGCAAGATTATGTCATTCAATTAGAACCTCATATATTCATTCAAATCCTGAGTTTGACTTTAGCATGTTATCATAAACTTCAAACTGACTGTTACTTCATCCTACTTAAAGCTAATAAATCACATGAATTGAATTTTCAATTCCGTGGAGGAACCATTTGTAAAAGTCGGCCAAATTAACAAATATGCAGTAGTCGGCCAAATTAACGAGTGCTTTAATATATATATATATATATATATATATATATATATATATATATATATATATATATATATATATATATATATAAATCAAAAATGGTCTCATGTAATTAAGCTTCGTTTCACATATTTGAGCAGGAAGAAACACCCGAACATTAACCATACCCTGAGACTAATATTGCACAATCCAAACACTTACTCAGAGATGCAACATATTGATCATGAAATACTTACTGAACTATGAAGTACATGTCTCTTCGACTGATTAGACTCTGGAAACAATATATATATATATATATATATATATATGTATATATATATATATACACACACACGTGCACTTTATTCACATAACAAAATAGAACAGAGGGTTTCGGAAGAGCCGACGATGATGAAGAAGCAGAATTGCTTCGGCTAAATTCATATATTGTTTAAATCTTTAATAATTAATATGGATATATAAGCTGAAGATCTAAACTTTTGGATTCTTGAATCCATGAAAAAACCCTAAACTAAATTAGATCGAACGATCTTGGATTCCTGAACAATAAAAAAATTATTCTAAAAACCTCATAAATCAAACAGGAGGCTCTGATACCACTTGTTGGAATTTTATTGTACCCTGTCAATTCATGAGATGAAGAACAAAAATTAAATTGCTGAAGCGTACCTGAATCCATTGCTTGGCTTGATGGATGTTGAAGCGATCGTCTCTTTATTGGGTTCGATCTTCCAACTTGCTACGACCCTTAATGACAAAGGTGAATCCGAATCCTTTGTCCCTCTCTTTCTGTTGATGGGGATGCAGAAGAGAAAAAGAGAGAACCTTCTCTTTGGTGGCCGTATAAGTTGGGGACCATAACCCTAATGAATACACATATTTATATATGTGTTGATATTTCTAATTTGACCCCTCATCAAATTAGAATTATCTTCGGTATCTACGCATTAATTCCATGACAATTATACCCTTAAGCCAATTTCCAAATATACCACTTTAATTTGGCTTAATTATTTAGATAGCCCAACACAATTAATTTTACATGTGTGGTCCCATATTATTGAATAATCCAACAGTTTGCACCCGGGCCGTCATTGTTGCTACACTCCTACTATTTATATTAATAAATAAAATGAATTATATGCTCTGCTTTTGACTAAAAATTCAGACAACTAGGAGAGAGGTCTCCTACATCAGACACTTAAGCTAAAGATAATTGGCCTAAACCTCAAAGTTAAGAAAATAATTAATTACCGACATACAACTAGGAACGTTGTATGAATGTGAGTGTCATTGTTTATTCTTTTTGGAATGATTATATGTGAGTGTGCTTCAACAGCATGTTTCTTTCGTTGACAGGAACAAGGATGGTATTGTTTACCCATGGGAGACTTACCAAGGTACTTTTATCAAAATTAACACCACATATTTCTGTATTTTTACTTGTATTCAAAAAGTTTCGTCTTCAAATTTAAGCACTAAATTATTTGCGCTACTTTTACTTTATGCTCAACTCGGTGCCTTATTATATCAACTGTCCTTAACATTTGGGATATATAATTGTCATATATATTTCAGGTTTTCGAGCAATAGGATGTGGAATTCCTTTATCTCTTGTTGCTGCTGTTATTATCAATTTCGCGTTCGCAATTCAAACCAAGAAGGTGAGGCTTGATCTTCACTAATCACTTCAAATAACTACAAATTTTCTTAGCTATAATGTTTTGTAGAGTGCCACTAGCGCTGCATATTTCCTGCATTAGATTTGCTATGATTCCAAAAATAATATACTTGCTAGTTAAAGGCTTTATTTATTTATATTTTGTAATGCCATATATATGTTTATGATTGAGTTGTTTTCAAGAAATATGTACAATACATCGCAAGGAAACAAGGTTTTGTATTGAGGACTATATATTGGTACTATATATATTGCTAGTTGATGATTTGATCATCTAATTACTGTTTGATGATTTTAAACATGTATAGGGATGGTTACCTTCACCTCTCTTACCGATCTACATAGTTGACATACATAAATGCAAGCATGGAAGCGATAGCGAGAGTTATGATACTGAAGGAAGGTTTGTCATGACCACGTGTCTCTTCAATTTTCTTAGCACTCATCGTATATACATGACATTAGAAATTGTGATGTATGTGTATAGGTTTGAACCATCAAAATTTGATGCTATCTTTAGCAAATATGGAGTGACACGTCATAATGCTCTAACATTGGAAGAGATGAACAATATGCTTCAAGCTAACCACAATGCTAGTGATTTCTTAGGAAGGTATGTTTCCCTGCAGGCTCTCGCATTCTTGTACATTATATGATGCACTTTGTAAGAAATATATACTTGATGAAAACAAGTAAAATAGATATTGATCTAACATTTCGGTATGTATAAACATTTTACAGGGGTGCAGCATGGGCAGAGTGGAGGCTTCTGTTCTCATTGGGGAAAGACGAAGAGGGTTTCTTGCACCGCGAAACTATAAGAGGTCTCTATGATGGTAGCTTATTTGAGCAACTAGAAAAGAAGAGGACTACTCGCTCCAAAAGCACCTAGAAGGTTTTTTAGAGAAGAAATGATCATGAAGGAATATGTTGTCGTTGCATTTGCAATTTAGATGGCATGTTACTTAAGGTCTGATTATGTAAAATTCCAGTAAGGTGGATATTAACTAATGTTTGTTCAATGCTTCCACTATGTAAAATTCCAATAAGACATGATATTAGCCAACATTTGTTCATTGCTTCCACTATGCTTTCTAATGTATACATATTTGATTTAATTGTGCTCAAAACCAAGTAAATTATATTTAAATTGTCCTCTTGTATCTACGACTAACTCATAACGAGCCATAGATATCATAAGTAACCATATATATGAACAAGCTCGAATTTGTCACACGTTGCTTGGGAGACCGTGCTAGTTTATGTTGGCCTGAAGAACAATGAATACAACAATACACCGGCAGACGTCTTTGCAATGAGGTACCCATATCGTATCTTTACAAGGGTAGGAAAAGACTTCTATAATTGATGGTCTCTACGATCGAAGAGGAAGCTGAATACAAGGAGGCATGTGAGATGCAGGACTTGGAAACAAAGGAAAATAGAGATTGAGGAGTCGATAGCGGAAGAAACAAGTCCAATAACAGAGGTACGACTAGTACTCGATGATGATCATGACATCATTCCAAAGAAACTTTCTAGAGGACTATTATCCATGCACTACAACGAACTGTTGGGAATGCAGTGTGATCCGAATCACAGTTGGCCCATGAGGTACGATATTGAATTTGGCTCATATACCTTAAAAGCGAATTCTTATGTAGGGCCTGAACCAATCCCAATTATCTACATCACATGATTCCACCTCCTAACCGATGTGGGACTAAATTACCAACTCCATTGTCATCTCTCATTTGTGCGCTCAACCAAAAATGAGATACAACCCAACACAAACGTTACAGTGGTATCGTCCCGTAGCGGGTTTGTCAAATGTGCTACAATACTGCATGCTTGTACGCTAAGACGAGATAGTTCTGGAGAATGCAGAGAACGTGATATAGCAGAACTCGTGGTCGAATTCTCTACAAGAGAAGAAGAAACATTAGGAGCATGAGCCCTTCTGCGGTTCAGACACCATTGGCTTCGAGGAAGGACTACAATTAGTGGATGTATGTAGACAACCTTGCAAATAAAAAAATAAGGTATGATACTAGTTGCTGATTCAGTAACTAGATGGCATGTTAGATCAATTGCGTGCATGGTGACGAAATCTTTTTCCAGTTAGATCTTCAAAGCCGCTTCCACAAATACATATTGGTTTGAAGATGAATGGAAGATAATGTTAAGTAACGAGATGGAGTGTTCATAGTCATGTTGTTTGGACTAAACGATACACTTAGTAGAACAGCTTTCTTACTAACCACCCTCAGACTCGAGGTGGTTGAGTTGGAGCACGTCAAAGAGGTTGAAGCAGAAGATGGAGACATTATATCTACGACAAACTCCATCAAAAACAGACTATCGACGACTTCTACATCCACTCACAACTACTTCTTGGTGTAAGGAGAACGATTTTGCGTCCCTTGTTCGTCCTTGTGGGAGAAATGATTAAGCAGCTACTTGGAGGCACAAGTGGGATGTGACAGGACTTTGACAGTAGCAAGTTCGAAAGCAAGTGTAGAAAGCTAGTACGAGATGGTACAAGTTGCTACATAAATTTTTGTATCAGTACCAGAAGTGCAATGTTTTGGCGACCTTATGTTGTGTTTTTTATGGAAATGACATCTACTAGGTATTTCGGCAAGCTTCAACCAAAAAAATTAAACCGTTTAAAGTGCGAAAGGAAAGAAAATTTTGTTGGGGAGAGGAGACGTCATTCTGGTTCGATACATCCTAGCCAATTTTAGATTATTTTTGTAAGGATTTTTTAAACATATTTTTAGTGTTTCTTTTTTCCTTCTTTGTTTTTCTTATAATGTGTTTTTTTGTGAAGATTCTCGACGATATGGACGGAACTTTGTGCATGTTGCATTGCATGTATGTTGAGCCCACTGTCTAATGCTCCGCTCCGTATCAGTACACTATGATGAGTCGTTGACTCGAAGAGTTGCGTTGACCCGAGGAAGTATCGATGCGAATCGATGCAAGAGTTACGTTGGCCAAAGGTAAGATTTGAGTCGATTGGAATCTATGGATCGAATCGATGCAAAAGATAAGTCCCGTTGAGCAAGTACTAATTTTAGTTGATCTGGTGTGCAGGCTATACTTTTATGCTGGACGATAAGAGGTCGGCATTTTGCCTTATGCAATGAAGTGTCCGCAAAACCAAATCGTGGCCTTGCAACGGATTGTGGCATGGGCACGATAGTGTTGGGAAAGAAGCGCGGAAACCTTTCCCCAAACCGGAGAGTACCTGCGAGAGGACCGAGCAAACAACGCACGAACCCAAAAACAAGCACACAAAAAACAACCACGCAGACACAGAGAATTTTTGACGTGGAAACCCTTGTGGGAAAAATCACGGGACGATCGGAGTCCAACCCTGAAAAGCCTCCACTAATGGAATAGAAGAATTACACCCTCTACAAACTCCTCCCGATCCAAATCGGATCCCCACAACACTCAGAGACAAGAACAATGATCACAAGGCTACGAAGAACGAGAACGACGAGTAGAGATTACCCGAAACACGATCTCCTTCAAAAACGACCTTCGATCCTCCGTCTTCTTCTCCGAAGTTGCAATGGCACTCTTGCCTCCTTCTCTCTCAAACTTGTGTTGTCCAATGCGATAATACGATAATGAATTAGGGTTGAGAAAACTCAATATATCTCCCTAATCCCGCAACCAACCTGGACCGTTGGATTAAATCCAATGATGAAAACTTATCCTGAAATCTGCTTCAGCCCCCCGACACACAGAGTTCGGCCAGAACTCTGTGTGGGGCAACCAGCACTGGATGGCCAAATCCTGGAACGGCCAGACCGAGTTCGGCCAGAACTCGGCCTGGGACCGAGTTCGGCCAGAACTCGGCAGACTTGGTCCAGAACCCCCTTTGGGGCAGCAGCAGCAGTAACAACTACTCCCGAGCTTCTCCGACATCGGACGGCGCTCGTCGCACTCCGGGATCTTCTCCACATAGGTTGGGAACCCCACCCACTCCAACAAATCTCTCCCTTCACAACTATGGGGAGGACGTCGTCATCCCGACGATCTGCCTGCAGTACTCAAACTTCCCCCTTGGTAGAATCTTCATGAACATATCAGCTCCGTTGTCATCTGTATGCACCTTCTCAAGCTCCGCGTCCTTCTTCTCAACCACATCCCGTATCCAATGATACCGAGTCTCGATGTGCTTGGACCGGCTATAAAACGTCTGATTCTTCACAAGATGGATAGCACTCTGACTGTCGCAAAGCAAAGTATACTGCTCTTGCTTCAGTCCCATTTTCTGCAACAGCTTCTTCATCCACAACAGCTCCTTGCAAGCCTCCGTCGCCGCAATGTATTTCGCCTCCGTCGTCGATAAGGCAACACACTTCTGCAATTGCGACTGCTACGACACTGCTCCTCCCGCAAACATCATCACGTAGCCTGAAGTCGATCGCCTCGTGTCTACATCTCCAGCCATATCAGCGTCGGTATACCCAACCAGCTTCGGCTCGTCACCACCAAAGGAAAGTCTCCAACCAGCAGTGCCCTGAAGATATCGTAGAATCTACTTGACCGCACTCCAGTGTACCCTTCCAGGATTCGAAAGATACCTGCTAACCGTACCAACTGCATGAGCAATATCTGGCCTCGTACACACCATGGCATACATAAGGCTTCCCACAGCTGAAGCATATGGAACCCGCTCCATATCTTCCTTTTCGTCCTCGGTAGATGGACACTGCTCCTCAGTGAACTTAAAGTGAGCCGCGAGGGGGAAACTCACTTTCTTCGACCCGTCCATCCCGAAACGCTGAAGTACCCGGTGAATGTACTTCTTTTGGGACAAGTGTAGCAGCTTGGACTCTCTCTCTCGGCTGATCTCCATCCCAAGAATAGTCTTTGCTGCGCCCAAATCCTTCATAGAGAAGGCCGCGCCCAGTTGGCGCTTCAACTCCGCTATCCTAGTGGCATTCCGACCCACTAATAGCATATCATCAACATAGAGCAACAAAATGATGAAATCATCATCGGCAAAATACCTCACAAATGCACAATAGTCCGACGTCGTCCGTGCATAACCATGCTCCCCCATAAACGACTCGAACTTTCTGTACCACTGCCTCGGAGCCTGCTTCAGACCATACAAGCTCTTCCTCAACCGGCAGACCAAATGTGACTTGTCCTTCTCACAGAATCCCTCCGGCTGCTCCATGTACAACTCCTCCTCAAGATCACCGTGGAGGAACGCCGTCTTCACGTCCATCTGCTCGACCTCCAAGTCGAAACTGGCTGCTAATGCTAGCACCACCCGAATAGACGAATGCTTGACGACAGGCGAAAAGATTTCATCATAATCCACGCCTTTCCGCTGACCGTAGCCCTTGACTACCAGCCTCGCTTTGTATCGAGGGCGAGTAGCATCATCCGTCTGCTTCACTCTGAACACCCATCGATTTTTCAAAGCCTTCTTGCCCTTTGGCAACCGCACCAGATCATAAGTAGAATTGGTGTGCAAGGAACTCATCTCCTCCTGCATAGCCACCATCCACTCCTGCCTGTGTTCGTCTTCCATAGCCTCTGCGAAACTTTCGGGCTATCCTCCGTCAGTCAGTAGTACATACTCATCCGACGAGTATCTCGTAGATGGTCGACGATCCCTGTTGCTCCTTCTCAGTGGAGCCACTGGTGCTGGCTGTATACCGACAGCCTCCTCCCCTTCAGGAACTGCCTCCCCGGCATGCTCATCCTCCTGAGGGACACCCTGACCACCATCAGCAGGCTGATGATCAAGGTTGGGAGCAACTCCATGTACCGGCTCCCCCATAACTGGATCCTCTGCGATGTCCTCTGGAAACTGCTCGAAGCGAAATGACTCTAACTCAGGCAATTCCTCAGCCTCAGAAGGCGTCTCGGAATCCTGAGTGTTGGTCATGGTCTGATCCTCGACGAACACCACGTCCCTGCTTCTGTAGAGCTTTCCTTCCACTGGGTCGTAGAGTCTATAGCCAAACTCATTCCGACCGTAGCCGACAAAGACGCATCGCCTCGTCTTTGGCTCAAGTTTGGTCCTCTCGTCCTTCGGTACATGCACGAAGGCTTTACAACCAAATGCCCGCAGGTGATTGTATGACGGCTCTTTGCCGTACCATACTTTGTCAGGCACATCACCCTGCAAAGGAGCACTAGGAGACAAATTAATAATATAAGCAGCTGTGAGAAGAGCCTCATCCCAATAACTGCCCGGTAAGTTTGCTTCTGACAGCGAACACCGTACCCTCTCCATCAGTGTCCTGTTCATGCGCTCCGCTACACCATTGAGCTGAGGTGTCTTTGGTGGAGTCTTCTGGTGTCGTATCCCTTGCTCTCTACAATACGCATCAAAGGGACCGATGTATTCGCCGCCATTGTCGGACCGAACACACAACAACTTCTTGCCCGTCTCCCTTTCAACGGAGGCCTGAAACTCCTTGAAAGTAGGCAGCACCTGATCCTTGGTCTTTAAGGCATAGACCCAAACCTTTCTGGAACAGTCATCAATAAAAGTCACAAAGTAAGAAGCACCACCAAGAGATTTTACCTACATAGGACCGCAGACATCCGAGTGAATCAACTCGAGCAACGCCGGCTTCCTCGAACTTGGGTGACTCTGGAAAGACACCCTATTTTGCTTTCCAGCCAAACAGTGCATGCACTTCTCCAACTTTGTAGACTTGAGCCCCGGAATCACTTTCCTGTTCACCAAGTAGCTCATCCCCTTCTCGCTGATATGGCCGAGCCGCCTGTGCCACAACTCGGTAGACGCGTCACTGACTGCGTTCACCTCCTGTGCCCCCTCTGCGCTCCCCTCTATATAGTAGAGACCGGACTTCTTGCTTCCTCTGGCAATCACCATCGAACCTCTGGAAAGCTTCCACTGACTATTCCCGAAGAGACTGAAGAATCCCTCGTCATCCAACCTTCCAACCGACACCAGGTTGAAACGAATATCAGGGACATGACGAACATCCTTGAGAACAAGAACCGCACCCGTCTTCGTTCTCAAATGCACATCTCCAATGGCAACCGCTTTCGACACATCTCCGTTGCCCATCTTCAACACGCCACAGTCGCCTGTCGTGTAAGTGGCAAACAGTGCCCTATTGTGAGATACATGTGCTGAAGCCCCTGAGTCCACCAGCCAAGAATTGTCATCGCAGGCGAGGTTAGTAATGACCTCATCACCTACGATGATCACATCGCCTCCATGCACCGAGGCCGCCGCTGTAGTGTTCTCTTCTTGCTTCCCCTTGTCGCCCTTCTTCTCCTTCTTCCAAGCGAAACAATTCCGCTTGATATGGCCCTTCTTACCGCAATGGTAACACTCTGAGTCCTCGTACCGACCCTTGGACTTTCCCCTGCTCTTGTCTCTGCCACCACCTGGACCCCTGCTTTTGCCCCTTCCGCGGCTCTCTGAAACAAGTGCCTCTGAGTGGTGGGATGTGGATGAAGTGCCCTGAGAACGTCTCCGTATCTCTTCATTCAACACCTCGCTCTTGGCAAACTCCAGACTGACCACGCCCTCTGGAGCAGAAGCGATCATGGATACTCGTACGATCTCCCACGAGTCTGGCAAGGTACACAGCAGCCACAGTCCCTGAACTTCGTCGTCGAACTTGACTCCCATAGAAGATAGCTGGTCAACCACGCCCTGAAAATCACTCAAGTGATCCGTAATAGACGCCCCATCCTTGTACCGCAGACCCATCATCGTTCGGATCAGGAACAACTTGTTTACCCCGGTCTTTTTCGCATACAAGGATTCCAGCTTATCCCACAACGTCTTCGCGTGCTCAATATTGGCAACGTGGTTGTACACGTTCTCATCAACAAACTGCCGTATGTACCCACACACCTGTATGTGCTCGAACTTCCAGTCCTCCTCGGATTTATCACTGGGCCTCTCGGATGCAAACACAGGTAGATGCAGCTTCTTGACAAATAGCAAATCCTTCATCTTGCTCCGCCAATAATGATAGTTTGTGCCATTAAGGTTCACCATGCGCACCGGCTTCGCGTCCATCTCTCCTCTCTGGTTCCTCTGTCAACTCCTGACACCCTTTGAACCCAAAGCTCTGATACCACTCTGTTGGGAAAGAAGCGCGGAAACCTTTCCCCAAACCGGAGAGTACCTGCGAGAGGACCGAGCAAACAACGCACGAACCCAAAAACAAGCACACAAAAAAATAACCACGCAGACACAGAGAATTTTTGACGTGGAAACCCTTGCAGGAAAAACCACGGGACGATCGGAGTCCAACCCTGAGAAGCCTCCACTAATGGAATAGAAGAATTACACCCTCTACAAACTCCTCCCGATCCAAATCGGATCCCCACAACACTCAGAGACAAGAACAATGATCACAAGGCTACGAAGAACGAGAACGACGAGTAGAGATTACCCGAAACACGATCTCCTTCGAAAACGACCTTCGATCCTCCGTCTTCTTCTCCGAAGTTGCAATGGCACTCTTGTCTCCTTCTCTCTCAAACTTGTGTTGTCCAATGCGATAATACGATAATGAATTAGGGTTGAGAAAACTCAATATATCTCCCTAATCCCGCAACCAACCTGGACCGTTGGATTAAATCCAATGATGAAAACTCATCCTGAAATCCGCTTCAGCCCCCCGACACACAGAGTTCGGCCAGAACTCTGTGTGGGGCAACCAGCACTGGATGGCCAAACCCTGGAACGGCCAGACCGAGTTCGGCCAGAACTCGGCCTGGGACCGAGTTCGGCCAGAACTCGGCAGACTTGGTCCAGAACCCCCTTTGGGGCAGCAGCAGTAACAACTACTCCCGAGCTTCTCCGACATCGGATGGCGCTCATCGCACTCCGGGATCTTCTCCACATAGGTTGGGAACCCCACCCACTCCAACAGATAGGCCAAATCAACCGAGTAGTTCAAAGGAATGACTAAGTCCGGGAGTTAGCTATGCGATCGAGTTATAGAAGCA
The DNA here is from genome assembly GCA_029216955.1 of Iris pallida. Taxonomy (NCBI): domain Eukaryota; kingdom Viridiplantae; phylum Streptophyta; class Magnoliopsida; order Asparagales; family Iridaceae; genus Iris; species Iris pallida. The sequence continues at coordinate 12,066,321 of JANAVB010004600.1, forward strand.
AGAGACTTCAATCGACGAGACGACAAGGCGTATCGGCTTAAGGTGGGCGGGTTCTTGACTCTCTCTCCCTATTCCTTCACGTCTAATAAAATATGTGTCCGTGCATGCATCGGATGTTATCGAGTTAGCGAGCGTGGCTCGGCGAGTAAGTGTCTAAATATGTGTTGAATACTAAGATAGAACATTGAACAATCAAACAATTGAAGCGACGTGCATCAAGTGTACGGGTCGCGATAGGGTGCTTATGATAGAACATTGAAAGACAATATCGAGATGTGCACCACGTTCACGGCTCCGAGAACATTGAACACTAGGCGTAGAATATTGATTACAGTGCTGAGCGTGCCCTCGGGCACTTATGTTACGAAAAGACTAAGTAACTACGAAATTATGCGATGAGAATAACTTACGAATGGTACGCGTTGAATATGAGTACGAGATGACTAAGCCATTGGGCGTCGTGCATCAATATGGATGTGTTGGGGCATAACACCGACGGAGCTCCCCATATGGATGGTGGATTATGTTTATGAGACGGGACTATGTTTATGGAACGGGACTGTTTATGGAACACGAGATGGACTGGAATGTATGACTTGTATGCTATGGCACGTATTGCATGGTCAATGGACTCGGATGGCCCGTGCACGGGTGCGGCTTCCCTCGAACGGTTACGCCGGGGCACCGGGACCGTTCAGCCTAGGAAGGAATTATGTGTGGTTTTATGGTGCACAATATTCGGACGGATTGCGACCGTCCAGTGCTGTGATAAGCTATGACATCCGTAAGTTTGGGATCCTTCGAATATTGGGCTAGCAATCCGTATCGAAGTAATTGTAGGCTTACACATAAGAGATGCCAAGTCCATTATAGTGCGAAACACCGTGACCTTCATATAGATAGGGCCGGTGGGCTGAGATTCGAGTTGGGTGCATGCGCAGGGCCTGCTACCTTTATGCGTATGGCTAAGTTTATGGTTGGTTGCACGAACTGAATGATTTTGTATGTTAAGTTCTAACTATTGCAGGCTAGGCGAACGGGATGGAGATGTGCACGAAACACTATGTTATGTTAATATTATGGCTAATTGTATCTGCTGCAGGAACACGGTAGTGGACACATTATGATAAAGTTGCTATGCGTAAACATTGCCATGAAACTGATCCTAAGGCTAAATAGAAAGATCATAAATTAAGATGCATGTTTCACTAAAGATATTTAGTGTTTGGTTTGGGTGCGAGCGGGTCTTGATCAGTGCGAAGCGAGGACGAAAGCACTAATCCCCCACTAGTTTATGTGCAGGCTCAGGTTATGATCGGCTCGGGGCGGAGCTTGGCTTGGACGTGCCGAGGCATGGAGTCCTTGGCGTTCAAGCGGGGCTTTCGCATAGGCGTTCGGACTTGCGACATGGAGATGTTCGGCCGAAGACTACTTGGTGGCTATAAAGAGACATAATGTATGGAACAATGTAATCCTTTGTGAGCTAGAGAGATCATGAGCGTTGTAGCCAATTGGCATATATGTTAGGCTATTCAGAGCCTTGTAATCTTCAGTTTGTTATCAATAAAAGAGATTCTTATGTTATACCTTGTTTCCCTTCCGCTGCTTATGTTACGAATTTGAGATATTCACTATGTGAACCGTTATCTTGTCTTGCACGAGCGCAACTCCAGGCTCGAGCGGCATCACGCCCCAGCGAGGACGATGATTCGGGTGAAATCTAGCGAGGACGAGCGATTTTCCGGATCGGGACGTGACACACTGTTCCCCAACTCCCACCAAATAAATGGAAGAAATAACACGTCCTCGTGGCTCGATCTACTGATCGTCCGTCATCCAGCCATAATTTTATACCTCTACTCGGTAATCATAAGAGTCACTCGAATTCGAATGTAAATATGTGTTATGCATGTTCTTTAGTGGGACTCACCACTCACACAACTCGGTACGTAGGCTTGCACCCGGCCTGCCACTCCTACTATTTATATTATTAAATACAATAAATAATATGCTCTCCTTCTGATTTCAATCATGGGTGTCCCCCACCTCATACAAAGTAGAGATGATTGGCCTAAACCTCAAAGTTAAGAAAATAATTAATTACCGACATACAATTAGGAACGTTGTATGGATGTGAGTGTCTTTGTTTATTTATTTTTTTGGAATAATGCAATGAGAGCAAAAATAATTTAAAAGAGATACATGATCACATGGTGAATATACAAACGACCCTCCAAATATATAAAATGGAAGAAACTACGAACCCCAACAAGCTAAGATTTGTCCTTGTTGATTGAACACGAGGGATTTGTGGTCCAAATAGGCGGAGCCATCCAACGGCCCAATAAAATAACTATTAGGACTCGAGCTCTATTATTCGTATCAAATTGCTAAATATTGATTTGGTGGTTCTATAAATTGAGTACCAATAATCTCAGCTTCATATCTTCACTTCTTCTGATCATACATTGGCTCATCAATTGATCTCAAACTTGCATTTCGATAATGGGGTCAACATCAGCTATGAGCGACACGTTTGCAGCGTATGCTCCTGTCACCGGAGAACGCAAGCTCAACCTCGACCTCCAGAACCAGCTTCCCCACCCATGTACTAATTCTTTTTCCTGTTTCTGTCATTAATATATGTGCTTTCTTCAACAGTACTTCTGTATTTTTTTTTGCTATTGTCGGTTCATCCTTCTTTAAATGCACGTGCAAAGCATATAATAAAAATATTATTCAATTATAGTCAAATATTTTTTCTAACTTATGCGGTTAAAGTGAGAGGTGTTTTTTTCTATTTAGTTGAGTTTGATTCCCCATGTTAAATATATATAATAATTTTAAACTTTTTTCAACTTGTTTACATAATTTATTTTTTTAATATAAAATGTACCATGATATAATGACGGCTTAGACGGTTGATCTATATTGGCTATCCAAAATATGTTAATAAATAAGTTGAATCAGAATCCGAAAGGTAAGGATGTTTCGACGATCCTAAGCCTAATAGTTATAAAATATTTTGTTATCAAAGTTTAAATGGTTAACACGGATCAACGCCATTCTCAGATACTGTTTGCACTTTGTAAGTTTTCTACATCTACTAATAATAAGTTAGTTGTGTACTCTAGTAACTTAGACTATTTCATGCAATTTTCTTTAAAAAGAACCATATATTGTATATTTACACAAGTATATTTCTCAGAGTTTTCGAGACAGGCTACAGATACTATTAGGCCTAGTTTGATTTGCGGAAAGGAAAGGAAAGGAAAGAAAAGGAAATCAATTCTTTGATCCTTTTTTTCTTTGAGAATTTTTTTTGGTGTATGTGCCATGAAAATTAGGAGTAAAAGTGAATTATTGGGATGAAAAAGTCCTTGTGTAGATGGGGCGAACTATTTTTTTCCTTTATTTTCGTTCTCTGCTCCTTTCCTTTGACAACTAAACGCAGGAAAAGAATGACTTCTTTCCCAAAGGTCCTGTTTCCGCAAACCAAACTTGGTCTTATAGAGTTGTTCAAAACTATATGGACACTGAATTATTCCAGAAAAAAAACATGAATGTTCACTCGATTTTTCATATGCATATATGATATATCCTAATAATATGTATTTGAATGGCGTAGATCTTCCTCGGGCGCTAGTGGCGGCAGATCCAGACCACCCAAATGGAACAGAAGGGAGGGACCATCACAACATGAGTGTGCTTCAACAACATGTTTCTTTCTTTGACAGGAACAAGGATGGAATTGTTTACCCATGGGAGACTTACCAAGGTACTTTTATCTAAATTAACACCACATATTTCAGTATTTTACTTGCATTCAAAAAGTTCTATCTTCAAAATTAAGTAGTAAATTATTTGTGCTACTTTTACTTTATGTTCAACTTGGCGGCTTATTATATCAACTGTCTTTAACATTTGGGAAATAATATTGTCATATATATATTTCAGGTTTTCGAGCAATAGGATGTGGAATTCCTTTATCTCTTGCTGCTGCTGTTATTATCAATTTTGCATTCACAATTCAAACCAAGAAGGTGAGCCTTGATCTTCACTAATCACTTCAAATAACTACAAATTTCTTAGCTATAATGTTTTGTTGAGTGCCACTCGCTCTACATATTTCCTGCATTAGATTTGTTATAATTCCGAAAACAATATACTTGCTAGCATATGTTTATGATTGAGTTGTGTTCAAGAAATATGTACAATACATCCCAAGGAAACGAGGTTTTGTATTGAGGACTATATATTGGTACTATATATATTGCTAGTTGATGATTTGATCATCTAATTACTGTTTGATGATTTTAAACATGTATAGGGATGGTTACCTTCACCTCTCCTACCGATCTACATAGTTGACATACATAAATGCAAGCATGGAAGCGATAGCGAGAGTTATGATACTGAAGGAAGGTTTGTCATGCCCACATGTCTCTTCAATTTCCTTAGCACTCATCATATATACATGACATTAGAAATTATGATGTATGTGTATAGGTTTGAACCATCAAAATTTGATGCTATCTTTAGCAAATATGGAGTGACTCGTCATAATGCTCTAACATTGGAAGAGATGAACAATATGCTTCAAGCTAACCACAATGCTGGCGATTTCTTAGGAAGGTATGTTTCCACAGCAGGCTCTCGCATTCTTGTACATTATATGATGCACTTTGTAAGAAATATATACTTGATGAAAACAAGTAAAATAGATATTGATCTAACATTTCGGTATGTATAAACATTTTACAGGGGTGCAGCATGGGCAGAGTGGAGGCTTCTGTTCTCGTTGGGGAAAGACGAAGAGGGTTTCTTGCACCGCGAAACTATAAGAGGTCTCTATGATGGTAGCTTATTTGAGCAACTAGAAAAGAAGAGGACTACTCGCTCCAAAAGCACCTAGATTGTTTTGAGAGAAGAAATGATCATGAAGGAATATGTTGTCATTTTATTTGCATTTTAGATGGCATGTTACTTAAGGTCTGATTATGTAAAATTCCAGTAAGGTGATATTAACTTATGTTTGTTCAATGCTTCCACTATGTAAAATTCCAATAAGACATGATATTAGCCAACATTTGTTCATTGCTTCCACTATGCTTTCTAATGTATACTATTTTGATTTAATTGTGCTCAAAACCAAGTAAATTATATTTAAGTTGTCCTCTTGTATCTATGACTCACTCATCACGAGCCATAGATATCATGAGTAATCTTAGATTGTGAATCATATGAACAAGCTCGAATTTGTCACACGTTGCTTGGGAGACCGTGCTAGTTTATGTTGGCCTGAAGAACAATGAATGCAACAATACACCGGGAGACGTCTTTGTTTGCCATTAAAATCTTTTGATTGCAATTTCAATTACAAACAGAACAATGTTACAATGTAGGACTTAGATGTAGTCCTAGGAGTACACTTTTGTTTATCTGGTTCCCTTGTGCCGATGGAGCGAGTGGTAATACGTTGACTCCGTTGACGATCTAACGATGGTTATCGGTTCTCTTAAGGTCTGAGTTGCTCTGGGTGCTGGAGCTTGCAGAGAGGAAGGAGACGTTGAGTGTCTGTATCTGCCTCTCTGTGTGTATATGTAGGTTCGTAGCTGTGTGTGTGTGTGGAAGAAGGAAATGATCCCTCTATTTATAGCTTTGCAGGCTGGCTGCTCATGCGCGCATATGTAGGATGCGCCGATTTATGGGGATGCCACGTGGTGATTGCTGATGGAGGCGCATGGACGATGTGCTCTGATTGAGGAGTTGAACCCTTTCTGTTGCATTTGTGGGCTGCGGCCGAGCTGACACATAGCAATAGAGAGGATCTTTCAGTTGCTGAGATCTTGGGTGATTAGCACCCCTTCATAGGCTGAATCAAGTCAAAGGACACGTGTCGTAGGTCCATGGCTCGAAGATCTCGGATTTGGTGGAGAGTGATCTGATAGGATGCGCCTGAGATTGGACGCATGAGGAGACTTTGACTTGTAACCTTTAGGAGTCACGAACCAGTCGGGGCGCACAACTTTTGAGGCGCATGCGAGGCTTCAGTAGTGACTTTAACTTCTGTCTTTAGGGATCAAAGAAAAGTCTGAGACGCACGGCTTTTGAGGCACATGCGGAGATTTGGGCACATGGCTGCGGGGGCGCATACGGAATAGTTGGGTGGCCACGTAGCTAGTAACCGCCGGAGGAAAGCAATGATGATGCTGACGTCGGTGACGCTTCATCTTCTGAAAAAGCTGTCAACTGTTCAGTTCTCGGGGGACGTGCTGCCAACTTTGTCAGACTTCAGCAGTTAATGTTCTTTGACAGGTGATGGGCTGTTGAGTGGGTGCGTCGATCTACGTTCCACTAGGCGTATGGGGACGCGTGGGGTGCATCCTTATGAGGCGCTTGGGAGGGTGAAGATGCGACGCATTGTCTTCATTGATGCACTTGAAGGTGACTGTTACATCCAAAAGTCGGAGTCGAGGGCTTCTGAGGCAGGTGGAAGGTTTCTGTTGCATCCAAAGATCGGGATGCTCGAGCCCCGTCTCCGTTATGCTGGAAGAGCCGCAGATCGGAATTGCGGTGCTCCGATCATCTTCCTTGGGCTTTGGGAGAGCTCCTCCTCCTGCCAGAGTGGGTGTTGCCCATTCTGGTTGTGTTGAAAGCCTCCTTTTGTTGCAGGGATTGCGGTGCTCTCCTCTTCCTTTGGAGAGCTCTTCCTCCAGCTAGGGGGTTGATTGTCCACCCTCGTTCTGCTCAATAAATGCTTTATTAGTCGAAGCATTTGATCGGGTCGAAGTGGCGCATATGCTGAAACTTTATGATGCACATAACTGAGGCTCTTGAAGAGATGCGCCTGACTGAGATACTGAAGGGCGGCACATAACTGAGCTGCTGAAGGGATGCACATAACTGAGGATGCACATGACTGAGCTACTGAAGGGATGCGCCTGGTTGAGACGCTGAAGTGATGCGCCAAACTGAGAGCGCATGGCGGTTGCTGCTCCTAGCTGTAGACTTAGGGTCTTTTCTTTATAGAAATTCTCCTTTGTACAGCCCTTTTTTAGACATGTAATAGACTTTTATGTGAAATAAAAATCTTCTTTTTTAATGTCTATGCTTTTGTTGTTTGCTATGCCATCTGAGCTATCTGGCGCATAAAATGTTAGGTGCATAGGATTTCTGGTCCTGAAATTCCATGTTTCTACAAGACCCCCTTCAAAGTTTTCAAAACTTTTTGTCAAGTTTAGGAATACTTTGAATAAGAAGCATGGTGGACTGTTCGGGCGTATGGATACTCCGTGCATCAGTGATGGAGCGCATGCTCCTCTCAGTTAATGATAACGCTTCGATAACCAAAAAAGATTAATGATGATCTTTTTGGATTTATTTGAAGTTATCTCCTAACAGAACCCAAGGCGGCGGCTGATGTCACTCCTCATCGGTTTTCGCGTATGTCGAAGCCTATAAATAGGCGTCTTATGAAGAGAGAGGGTTTTTCTCCACTTTGCTTTCTTCTTCTCTAGAGTTCTTCTTTAAAAAAAACCCTAAACTTTTTCTTTCATGAAATGGCCCCCAAGACTCCTCGCGGTGGTACTGGCAAGGGGAAGGAGCCTGCGGAGTTCGTCGAGGAGGATGCTCCAGTCACCATTGTGACTCCGGCCGACGTTCGGCCTGCGGTGACGGGTGGGTATGATCCCTCAACTTTTTAGACGAGTCCGGAGCACATGGATGAGTTGCATCATGTTGCTGTGCCCTAACTCTTTATCGCCGACGCGCATGGACTTCGGTCCTGATGATGCGCCGAGGTTATTCTGCCGACGCACATGGGTTTAGGTCCTATTTATGTGCCGAAGCTTCACTGCTGACGCGCATGGGTTTAAGCCCTGATGATGCCCCGAAGCTTCACTGCTGACGCGCATGGGTTTAAACCCTGATGATGCGCCAGGCTGCTTAACATACCCAAAATTTTGTCTTCTTAAGGCTTCTATGTCGCCTGACTTTTGTTTTTGCTGTGTCAGTGTCGATGACTATCCCTTTGCTGAATGAAGTCCTTCTGGATGCTTCTCTTTGCCAAATGGGAGTTAATTTCGACGAGGAGGTTATTAACCCTGCGAAGGCTGCTATCCTACTGAATCAGCCTTCCGAGAGACTGCTGCAAATCCGGGATCAGTCGCCTGTTTTCCTCCAGAGTATGATGGAGAGCGGCAAACTGAAATCCGCCGAGTCCGAGGATGCGACTTTCTTGAAACAGCCTTTCTATTTGGTGACCGCTTGACCTCCATCAAGGCGAAGGTACTAAAGATCAAGGAAGACTGGTTCTTCTCTGCGAAGGGCATGGTTCTGTACATACGACAACTCGAACGCCAATTGCCGCTGACGGCTTTCTACCGTTTGGCTTCCAGTAGAAGGATGCCATGGGAACTTACTCCTTCTCAAAGAGGGGCGGTGGAGGGTACCCTTTCGATTGATGTTACTTCGAATCAAAGGGATACCTTAGCCGCCTCGCGAGCCGGGCCCTCGTTCAGTTGTCGAACTTTGCGCCCTGGGAGCCTTTATAGTGAAGTCCCTAATGACACCTTTGCCTTTGGTGCTTCGACCTTTATAAATCGGATGCTAACGTCAAAGGTTATGTATCCAAAAGGTGGCTTTAGGGTTGAAGGTTGGTGTCACCACGTGCCGAAGCGGGACGAGTTGACCCTTTGGGTGTTGTCGAAGTTCAAGGTTGAGCTTAAAGAGATTGGACTGACGGCCGCTATCCGTGCCACACAGGCCATCGTGGATCTCAACAAGCATATGTTCCTTGCACTCTTGGAAATGTTCAATACCAAGACTGGCACTTTCTTTACTCCTGTGGGGGAGTTGGGATTGGCTCTCCATGAGATGTACGAGATGTCCAAGCTTCCCTGGGGCTCGAAACCGTACGAGGAATATTTCTCGACAAATGAAGAGATCCTGGTTCTGGAAAAGAAGGACCCGGAGATGATGGCTGTTTTCAAAGCGGTGGCAAGCCATCATTATCTGATGCAACGGAAGGACAATGGCAAGGCACAGTCTCATGTGACTGCTTGGAGGGATTACGTCTTCAAGCAGGACCTGGCGGATTCTTCAAAAATTCGGTTTATGACTCCGCACGGGCTGAAACCCGTGGAAGTAACCTCCGAAATGAGCCAGCTTAGCGAGAAGGCCCCCCGTTCAAATGAGAGTGGCGAAGATGTGTACAGCTGTTTCTGGCATTGCGTGCACCGGATGTCGTCCAAGGCAGTGTTGACTGCCTACTTGATGATATGGCTCCGGGACTGTGTGTTCTCAGGTGGGTCAGGCCCTGTGGAGAGGGTGACCCGGAACCTCATTTTGCCAGCAGTAAAACTGGTTTTTGGTCGCCCTTTGGCTCTCCTCCCCGTGATGGTGTGTTACCTGCTGCGGGGTTTGAGGGATTTTGCTGAGGACGTGGTCCGTAAGAGGGGCAAGAAAGACAACTTTCCCCGAGCTGAGCTACCATTCCATTATCTGATGGGATGGTTGATTCTGCATCATTCGAACGTGATGAGTCCGGGTCCTGAAGACGATCACGTTGAAGGTGACGCCTTTATCCGCCGCTTCTACATGAGGAAGTGGCTGCACACCGGCGTCCCCGTCTGTAGGAGAGTCTTGTCTTATCTTCAGGGGTGGCAGATCGTCAAGGTCAGTCCCATCTTCAAAGATTTCGAGGCTGACCAAGATTTGGAAGACTTTGGTAAGGATGCGACCACTCTGTCGAAATAGGGGTTTCGTTGGTTGCAGAGTATTCGGCCTACCCACTTGGTCTACTGCAACCAAAATAAGTGTTACCTGGAGCCATATCTGCCGAGCCGGTTCGCTCGCCAGTTTGGTTACACCCAGTTAATGTTACGGAACCCCAGTAACAGTCTGGGGTTCGCTGGAAGTTTGCTGGATGGAGCCCGGGATTGGCAATATTACAATACCGGGTGCACTGGGATTCGTTTTAATACACCAGTTCACAACCCTCGGCCACAGATCTTGTATTCGGCCGTTAAGCTATATTGTGCCATGAATACTGTGCCTTCTGATTATGACAGGGAGACTAGTTTCATTGTTGGAACTCAACTTGAGGCTACGAAGAACATGTTGGCGGCGGTTCGGTCATATCGTCCACCGGAGTTGGCGGTATATCGGGCTGCTGCTGCAGCATCAACGGGAGACACTCGGGAAGATCCCCCAGCTGGGTAGAGGCGGGCTGACGCGGAAGCCGGTTCGTCTGTACCAAAAAGGTCGAGAAAAATGACGACTCCAAAGGCTACGGGAGTGCCGCCTGTAACGCCAATGGAATCAGTTCCTGCTGAGGTAAAGACGTTCTCCATAATCTGGCTCCTTCTGTCATTTTTTGTGACATATGCTTTCCTTTTGTAGGAACCGTTGAAGAAGAAGACCCGGGTTTTAAAACCGGGCGTCAGAAAACTGAAGGAGGTGGCGAGCTCTTCTGATGAGCGCATTCCTCCGATTGTAGTGTCTCCCGTGGAGGAGAGTCATGATAATGTCGTTCCTGCGAAGATTTTAGTATCTCCAGATTATGTTGGTAGGAAAGCTGAGGTTGAAGCAATTTCCGGGAGGGTTCAAGCTGCCGTGGGGGCATCTGACATTGAGGACCCAGCAGATAAGGGGCTTCCAGATGAAGAAGAGGAGTGGAGTTCGTCGTCTTCAGATGACGTTCCTCCAGAGATGAGGGAGCCTGTTGTAGGAGCAATAGGCATGATAGAAACAGAGGAGAGGGCTGACTCCCCTCCTTGTCATGATGAGGGGAGGTCGGCTGTATCATTGCCGAGCCCTACCCCAGACACAGCAGCGGAGGCTGAGGTGGCTGCTGACCAGGAGGCAGCGATAGATTCTATCCCCGTGGAGGGATCCGATGAGAAAGGTGAGACTCGTCCGTCGAGCCTGACTCCAAGGGAGCCGAGTCAGGAAACAAGTGCTGATCTTGCTGTTTTGCCAGAGGGAGAAGGTCCTGTGCGGCCTACTGACAGTGTGTTGGAGATGGAGGAGATAGCTCCTGACGTCGGAGGTCGCTCCGAGCTTGAGAAGGGCAAGGGTTTGCTGGAAACCCCTGTTGCTCCTTTTACTTGGGGTACGATATCGACGCCGCTCTCGGCTCCTTCCGTTCTTTTGGCCCCTCGGGCCAGTGGCGAAGTTCAAGCCCCTGTCGAGGGAGAGTCCGTTGATGCCGAGGTTTCAGCCTCGCAGATTGAAGCCGGCGGGTCATCTTCCGGTCCGCCGTCTAGAGCAGCTCCTCCAACTCCTGCTATGACACCGCAAGTGCTGGCGGATGCGGATGAGTACGTGAAGTTTATCGTTGAGGCGGTGCACAAGATGCTGTAGAGGGGCGTATCGGCAGTGATGAATGCCAATGGGAGTTTTGCGACGGCAAAAACCCTGGCACTCCCACCCATTGGTCTGATACGTTCCCACCAGGGCTATGATCATATGGCCGAGATTCTGGAGGCATCGTTGGCCGAGCTGGACCAGCTGCTTTCCGAGTTTCAGTGTACCCAGCGAAATGATCTCTCCGCCCTGATAGACGCGAAAAAGGAGAAGTTGATCGCTGAAACTGAGTCATCTAATCAGGCCACCGTGGCTGTCTGGAACGCGAGGTGGCCGAAACTGAGGCTGCGGTGGAGAGGCTATCTCTGTCCACGCAGGAGAAGGTAGAGCTGCAAGCTGCGTTGGACGCTAGTATAGCGGAGGTTAATGCCAAGATTTGCCTCCTTGAAGACCACCGGGCCCAACTTTTATTAGATGCTGAGCGAGTCCAGGATGAACATATAGCATCTAAGGAGGAGGAAGCAGCTTTCACCCGCCAGGCTCTTTCCCTGGCCCAGCAGCGACAACAGTTGGACGAGAAGCATGCGGATGACACTTCTCCTGAGGCCATGGAAATAATGCGTCAAGAAGCCGAACGCCGAGTCCTGGTGACCGTAGAGACTCGGACAGCAGACTTGAGGCATCGGATTGAAGAGCTTTCAGCCAATCCTGGAGATGCTTAGGGATTGTAATCTCTTTCTTTTTTTGTTATTTTGTGTAACTTGTAACTCCTGTTGGGGATGTAATTCTTTACTTTTAAATAAAGAATGAAAAGTTTTTTGGTGTGTTGATTCTCGTTGTCATGAACTTGATGATTTGTATGGACCTATTATCTTTTGCGCACCTTGATTTTTAGGTACATATAATAAGTTTGGGAGAACCGACATATTTGCTCAGAGGTAATATGGACGTGGCAAATATGGGACTCAAATGATGGAATCTTTCTACTCAGAGGTGCTATGGACGTGGTAGGAATGACTCTGGAGGGATACGCGGAACTACTCAGAGGTAATGTGGACATGGAAGTTCTGCAATCAATGTACGACAACGTAGGGGTTGTCTGTACGGGATGTTTACTCAGAGGTAATATGGATGTGGTAAACATGATGGGTAGCGTAGTCTTACTGGCATAGGATTTTACTTTGTAGGGCGTAGAGGAGCAACTCAGAAGTAATATGGACGTGGTTGTCCTTCTACTGGAGGATAGAACGCCACGGAACAGCTGGGTTCCGGAAGCGTAAGATTTTGTGGAAGGAAATCGTACGTGAGACCCGATAATTGGGTCCACAGACTCCCTTGTTGGGTGGAGATAGAAGTACATGTCTGAATGATGTCAAGAGTAGTATTTCTTTAGGAACTTGCCATTGATGGGCATCATGAACAAGTCCCCATTGGGTTTGGCGAGGCGGTAAGCACCGTTTGAGTATACCATCTCTATGATGAAAGGTCCCTCCCACTTGGGCTCGAACTTTCCTGGTGTCTTGTGAGTCAACACCATCGGCCTCCTGACTGCCAGAACCAGGTCGCTTACTTGGAAGGTCCTCTGCTTGACCTTCTTGTTGAAAGCCTGTGATATACGGACTTGATAGAGTTCGATGCGCTGTTGAGCTAGGAGACATTTTTCGTCAAGTGCCTCCAATTTTCGTAGACGACGACGTTGATTGTCTTCTTCTGTGAGTTGATTTATGATCGCTACACGGAGTGAGGGTATCTGGATCTCGAGAGGCAGTACTGCTTCGCTCCCGTAGACCAAGGAGAATGGTGTGTTGCCCGTCGGGGTCCGTACCGTTGTGCGGTAGGCCCAAAGGCATTCGCCGAGCTTTTCATCCCAGTCGCGTTTGTTGGATGACACGACCTTTTTGAGTAGCCTGACGATAGTTTTGTTAAACGCCTCGGCCAATCCGTTTGCTGTCGGGTTATAGGCGGTCGATGCCACATTCTGAATGCGATTTTTGTCAAAGAATCTGCTGAAAACATGGCTGATGAATTATGGACCGTTATCGTGGATAATCCTTCGAGGTACCCCGAAATGGTAGATGACATGGTGCTTGATGAAGCTGATCACCCTAGAGCTCTTCACTTCCGTTAACGGAATTGCTTCTGCCTATTTGGAGAAGTAGTCGGTGATGGCTAGGATGAAGCGGTGCCCCCTTGATGAAGGAGGGGTGATCGGTCCTACAATGTCCATGCCCCAAGCTTCGAAGGGCCAAGAGGCGACCGTAGGATGTAGTGGTTCCGATGGTGTATGGATGAAGTCGGCATGGAGTTGGCAAGCATGGCACTTCTTAGCATAGTCGACAGCGTCGGCTGCCATGGTTGGCCAATAGTAGCCCATGCAACGCAGTCGATCCTGCAGCTTAGGGCCAGGTTGATGAGCACCGTAAGTTCCGTCATGAGCTTCCCGAAGGGCTTCGGCTGCTTCTTCGTTGGATAGGCATCGAAGGAGAAGTCCATCGTAGGAACATCGGTACATCATTTTAGTGGCTGTATCATAATAGAATCGAAGGGAACGCCTCCTGACTGAGACGACTTCCTTCGGGTCCTCTGGGAGAATTCCGTAGACAGCGAAGTCGATGAACGGGAACCTCCAGTCTCGGATATTAACACCAGCGCTTGTTGACATGGCATGGGCCGTTTGTGAGCATAGGTTGTTTTTAGGACAGACCAAGTCTCGACCAACTATCGTGACGTAGTGTTGAGTCCCGAGGGGTGCCGCCAATGAGGCTGCGAGACCAGCCAGAGCGTCAGCCTCCAGGTTTTGTAACCGGGGTACGTATTCTATAAAGTACTTGGTGAAGGTTGCAATAATGTTCAATGCAACCTCATGGTAAGGAACCAGATCTTCATGGCGAACTTCGTACTGCCCTCTGATCTGGTTAACGACGAATTTTGATTATAGGCTTCCAGATGATCCACCCTCAGCTGTTCCGCCAGCTGGAGTCCCATGATGAGAGCGTTGTACTCGACAACATTGTTGGAGCACGGCTTTGAAAGGGAGTAAGCACGCTGGATGACCAGCTAATCGGGGGAGACTAAGACTACCCCCACTCCAGCGATGACTTGGCCTTTGGAGCCTGTTCTTGAAGCGCCATCGAGAAACATCTGCCAGACGGAGCTTTCTTCGGTGATATTTGATTCTTGGACCTCATCCGACATGTCTTCATAGAGTCTGGAGGACTCTGGGATGGGGTGCACGGCTAAAAAGTCGGCCAGAGCTTGACCCTTGACGACTTTTTATGGAACGAACACCATGTTGTATGGCGTCAACATGATCGCCCATGTAGCTAGCCGGGAGTTCAATGATCCTGGCTTCGTCATGAGAACCCTGAGTGGATTGACTCGGAAGATGACATGAATTGTCTGGCCCGAGACATAATGGCGAGTCTTCTAGACGGCGAACACCAAAGCCAGACACTCCTTTTCAACGGGGTTGTACCGGTGTTCGGCCCCGATCAGTGTCCTACTGAGGTAGTAGATAGCTTGCTCATAGCTTGCATCGTTGTTCTGAGCCAGCAGAGCGCCGAGGGAATGGTCTATGGCCCGGACGTAGAGGAGAAATGGTTTGCCTGAGACGGGTGCTACCAGGACTGGCGGGCTTGTCAGGTAAGCTTTGATGTCATCGAAAGTTTTTTGGCATTCCCCTGTCCAGACGTAAGAGACTCCCTTCTTCATGAGCTGAGTGAAGGGTTGGCATTTTTCGAAAAGGTTTGCTATTAACCTTCGGATGTATGCCAGACGCCCCTGCAGGCCTCGAAGTTCTCGAAGATTCTTTGGAGGATCCATGTCAAGGATGGCCTTGGTCTTCTCGGGATCGACATGAATGTCTTTCGCCGTGATGATGAAGCCCAAGAACTTTCTGCTAGAAACCCCAAGGAAGGATTTAGCAGGGTTCATCTTGAGTTGATGCGCTCGTATGAGATCGAAGACTGTCTTCAGATCTTGTAGGTGATCTCCTTTGAGACGGCTCTTGACTGCGATGTCATCAACATAGAACTCAACTGTCTTGCAAAGATGTTGACGGAAGATGGTACTCATAGCTCGTTGGAATGTAGCACCAGCGTTCTTCAAGCCAAAGGGCATCACTGTGTAGCAGAAAACCCCCTTCGGCGTCCTGAATGATGTGTGTTTTGCGTCATCGGGGAACATCTTGATCTGATTGTAGCCCGAATACCCGTCCATGAAAGGCATGCGTTCGAAGCCACATGTATTGTCGATCATCACGTCAGTGATTGGAAGAAGGAATTCGTCCTTCGGGCAAGCAGTATTGAGGTCCCTGAAGTCGATACAGACTCGTATCTTCCCATTCTTTTTGGTGACAGGGACGATGTTGGCCACCCAATCCGGGTGTTGTTCTTCACGGATAAACCCGTTGGTCAGGAGTTTGTCCACCTCTTGATCGATAGCGTTCATGATGTCAGGATGAAAACGTCGTTGTTGCTGCTTTATAGGCTTGGCATCAGGTAAGATGTTGAGCTTATGCATCACGATCTGAGTATCAAGTCCTGGCATATCTTCGTAGCTCCAGGCGAAGACGTCGATATATTCTTTAGCCAATTGGACCAAAGATTCCCGGTAAGATGGGTTTGGAAGAAGATCCATCCCCGAGGTCGATCTGCTCGACTTCGTCTTCGGTAGGGGGTTCGCGTAATTCAAAACGAGACTTCCACTGAGCTCCTAGGCGTTGAGCCCAAGGTTCTTCCTCGAAGAATTCTGGCGTTTGGTCTTCGCCTTCATCTTCTTGAAATTGTGGAGATGCCATGTTGGCTGATAGCACCTTCTTGAAGACTGAGCCGATACTGGTATCGGAATCCCAAGTTGATGCTTCGGACGAATGAGAATGTTCTACTTCTTCTGCCTCCGAACTTTCTGGAGTTGTCGGCGGCGTGACGTAGCCTATCCCCCGTCGAGTTCGGTGATAGTAGTCCTGCTGCTTTCCTTTAGCTGTTGGGATCCGGAGAGGAAGACGTCGACCCTTGCCATAGTTCAGGCCTTTGTTGCTTTTTAGGTCGTAATCCATCTTTTGGATGAGGTACTTTGCCTTGTCCGTGTACCGATAGACTTGTATTCTGCCGGTATCTGGTTCTTGTTCGACTGGCGGGAGGTCTTGATGACGCTCAATTTTGCCGAAGATAATAGATTCTTCGTCTCGATTCTACGGTAGGACTACGAAACAGATCCCTTGGGACGGGACTACTCGATTTACATGATTGACGGTCGTTATTTGTGTTTGCAATGACCGTAGAGCGTTATCTAATGTATACATGGCATTCCAATGTGGAAGACTAGAATAATTAAAAGACACTCTATTATTGATGAAACACGAGATTTTATCCCACGGGATTACATTGTCCAGATAGGGTGCATCTACATCAGCAGATATATATTTCCCTAACTCTTCATCTGTGAGTATTGGGACTGGATCAGGAGAGTCCACCGCAGCTTTGACCTTGGGATCCGAGAGGGCTATGTGGGCCTTCTCCGGCAGCTTGGATGAGACGGATGATTGCGGAGGCTTGCCTTTAAGACGCACCTTCAGAGGTGCCTCGACTGCGCCTTCAGTGATTGGTGCCTTTCCTTGTAGTTTTGCTACGAGGAGAGCCGATATTTGAGGCGGCTTTCCCTTGAGCGTATCTTCAATGGAGCTTCAGTAGGTGTTATACCTAGAGCAGTTGGTGCTTTTCCAGGTAGCTTGATGTTCATGGGAGGCAACGTCTGAGGCGGCTTCCCTTTGAGTCGAATTTTTAAAGGAGCGTCGGGAATCATCTCTGGCTCCATGTCTGGCTCTGCTGCCGTTTCTGCTTCATCATCAGCATCATTGGCTTCCTCCTCGTCGGGCGACTTGTACAAGGTGGAATCAGTGAAGTAGGCTTCGACCCCCTTGAAAGGGTCAATGTCCGCGAACTCCGTCCGAATGATGTCATTGGTGGACACGTATTTCATACATTGATGGAGTGTGAATGGTACCACCATGTACTCATGCAGCCACGGACGACCCAGTAGGAGGTTGTAGTTGACGTCGGCGTCCACGACATAGCAAGTCACCTCGGTTCTGAGGTTACTGATATGACACTTTAGCCGTATTTTGCCCAACGGCTCGCTTTTGCTAGCATTGAAGCCGCTGATGGTTGTGTTGGAAGGCGCCAGACGATACATTGGGATCCCAAGTGTTGAGAGCAGCGTCTTTGGGATGATGTTGATGGAAGACCCTGGGTCGATTTGAATCCGCTTCACCTTGACGGAACCGATATACCCTGTATAATACAGCGACCTATTGTGTCAGTTGTGCTTGAGCAGCATGTCTTGTTGGGTGAAGGTTATGTTGGGGATAACCTCATCCACACAATGGCAATGCGCACACGTAGTCGGGAGATCTTTCGACTGCTTGACCTGACTGATGAAGGACTTTGCATCCTTCAGAGCTTCACAGAGAGCTTCACGAGTGTCTTTAGAAAGACGAAAAAGCTCAAACAGAGATAGGCGGGCGGGAGTCCTGGCAAGTTGTGCCAGTATGTCAAAGTTGTGGGGCTTGGCTGGCCCCGAAGCATTCTTCTTTCGCAAAGGCTTGTCGAATCGGGCCTCTGTATGCTTCTGTTTATTGGCTGCTGGAGGCTTGGATGGGCCCTCTTCCTGGGCAGCAGGGACGGTGCAAGGAGGCACCACCTCGACGGCAGCTTCGTCAGGTTGGGCGTTCTGATACGAACGCGTCTGTACAGGAAGTGCCTCTTTCGCAGAGAAAGAGACCATGCGCAAGACTTGATCTTCCTGCCTTTGGTTTTGGAGGCAGAGCGTACCTCCGGTTGAGTAAACTCGGAGACGAGATCGGGGTGAACCCATAAGATCTCTCCCCGAGATGTGGTGAGTGGGATGAGTCCACTCACGTTGTCACGAGTAGGTGGTAAGTTAACCACCTCCATTGTCGCCTTTGGGATGGGGACGACGCCATTTTGCGTTATGGTTGGCGGCAAGGTGCCAAATTGGAGTGACACCAGGTTGGCCGAGACCGTTTTCTCCTCGTAGTCGACGGAGATAACATCCGCATTGATCATACGCTGGATGTAGTTCTTGAGGACGTAGTAGTCCTTAGTTGGATGTCCGACAAACCGATGGTAGTGACAGTACCTCGGATGGTCCACTTTCCCAACCTCGTCGGGACGCTTCGGGTCCGGCAACTTGATCTTGTCACCCTGCTTCAATATCTCGAAGAGTTGCAGGGTGTCTTCATCGTTGAAAGAATAAACCTCCTTTGGCCTTGGTGCAAGTGGAGGCTTCTGAGTAGGGGCTGATGCACCTTTGGAGGCATTGACAGTCAACGCCTGCTTCCCCTTTGTCTCTCGTCCAGGGTTGTTGGCTGCAGGCCATTTTCCCTTGTCCTCAAAGGCAGGGAAATTGACTCCCAGAAGGCGAGCATTGGACGCCTTCTTTTCAGCTGCTTCGGCCTCGATGATCAAGGAACTCCAGTCGGGAGAAGGAGTGGAGTTGAGCCAGAGTTTGATCGCAGGCAGCATGTTCATGCTGCAGGAGGAGAGGAGTGCATGTTCTGGCATGCCCGAGGGCAGTCTGAAACAGGCTTGTCGAAAACGTTCGATGAATGCTCGAACCGTCTCCTTCTCCTTCTGACGCACCTCTATGAGGGACGCCATTGTCATGTCCTTTCCTCCGTCGTAGAAACGATCGAGGAAGAGACGCGTCAAGTCGTCGAAGGAAGATATAGAGTTATCGGGGAGACTGCAGTACCAGTCGTAAGCCACTCCTTTTAGTGCCCCGACAAATATGCTGGTGAGTAGTGCGTCCTCTTTCGAGGGATGTCCCGTTTGGGACTGGAAGTACGTCAGATAACGGCATGGAGAGTCCTTCCCGTCATATGGCGTCAGTGTTTATGGTTTATATTTGGGAGGATAAACCACTTTGTTCCATTTGAGGGGATACGGTTGGGGATCCCCATCTTCTGGCGCTCCTCTTGTCTATTCTTCGACTCGAAGCGCTCTCGTAAGTCCCTGATCATCTCCACCATGTCTTCTGTGGAGCTGGGAGTCGTAGATGGTGGCACAGCCTGGAGTTGAGCATTTGACGGCTCCGACGTCCGAGGTGCCTCGCGGCGATCTGTATCCAAGGATACCCGTTGAAGGGGTACGCTTGATTCTCTATTGGCGCCGAGGTCAGGACCAGTAGACGGTGCCCTGGACAAAGCTGACCGTATCTCAAACACTGCTTGAGTCAGTGTTTGCATGGAGGCAGAGAGGGTTTTGAGTCCTCCCTCCAAGGTATCAATACGCTGGACGAGGTCTGCTGGCGGCGCATCTGGCTCGGCATCACCCCCAGTCATGTATACTGTCATGACACGGCTGGAAGTGGATGGATCGGTTGAGGCTTCACTTTCGGCCTCACTCTCCTGTAGGGGAGAAACATCCCCCGGAGCTTGGTCTTGGCTACCCCCAGCTACGTTCTTGAGGACACCCTCGTCTTCGGGAGAAGTATCAGCAAGGACCTGACTACCCCCAGTTCCGTCTTAGAGGACTTCTTCGTCTTCGAGGCGCAGATTTACAGGGGTTAGACTACCCCCAGCTACGTCCGGGAAGCTGACTTCGTCTCAGGATGAAGATCCACCCCAGCTGTGCTCTAGAGGACATCTTCGTCTTCAGAGGGAGGATCAACAAGGGCTTGACTACCCCCAGCTTCCTCCAGGATCTTCTTTCTCCCCTGAGTGCCTTCAAACACTCCAGAGGATATGACAGTTGTCTTGGTTTTTCTCGGCTGGATCTTGGACGAGGACGAGGAGATGCCAGTCGCCTTTCGGATGGACGAGGAGTTAGAGATTACGTTGCAAGAAGCAACCTTTAGGTCTGGCTCCTCTTCAATTGACACCTTCTTTCCGAGGCGACGTCGGAGGGGTGTTGATGATTGCAGCCGCTGGAACACCGACTGTCTTGGTGGTGGGACTGCTGTTTTACAATAACAGTTGATGGTGACTACAGCAAAGGTGTACCCTGTGAGGGGCACATTGTGTTTGTCAGTCGACTCTCCTGATCGGCCTTTGTGACTGATCATAATACGCAAATCATTGGAGGAGAGTGCCATCTTCGTACCCCCATCAGGCGCATGGCAAGGCCAAGCGCCGGGGTGGTCAAGTGAATGTTGTGCCCCCTGATCCAACGTAAAACATATGCTCAGATCAGTAGTGGGGGAACAATATTTACAGTGATTTGAACGAACCTCAGACGCACAACCAGAAGAGGCACGGGAGTTCAAGACCACAGGGTTTGCCTTGCTCGACTTGGTTGCGAACGCAACAGATGCGTCCAAGTGAGATAAGGACTTTGAAGGTCGACTCATTTCCGGCGCAGAAGCACCCGAGTCGACCTTATACAACTTACCATCAGCAGCACGCATGATTGTGAGCGCATGCTTCTGGTTTGCTGCCGGTATAGCACGTTTGAGGCGCATGGCCCGTGCTGTCTTGGACTTCTTTGTACCAGCCCGCTGGGGTGTATAGTACTCAGAGTCCAAATTTTCCTCGCCATGACAGCGAATGAGTTTGTCAAAGACAGAGACCTTCTGTGGCGTATCAGAGGTGATGCGCAGGGCATTAGCTGCGCCCCTGCTCCGTCGACGCATCTTTCTCGTCTGAGAAGGAGATGGCTGGGGAATGTGGCCAGTCGCACGTTTTCCCGAGAGATATGCTGTACCAGTGGACACATCTTGGCTGCTGAGGACGTCAACAGGAAGGGTAGGCTGCATCGGCGCATCCCCTTCGGTGGTGGTGCCAGAGGCGTCGACCTTGCGCACCCAGACTTGGTGAGTCTTCTTCGGCTTTGATAGCCGCTTCGAAGGACTTGTACTGCCTTCAGATATGAACTCCTCATACGCTTGTTGATTGAGGCATACGACCAGCGTCTTGCGGGAGGAGCCCACCTTCACGTCGTCGGATTGCGATACAACTTTCTCGATGGAGGAGAAAGAGGTCCCCAGCAGAGTCGCCAGCTTGTTTGCCATTAAAATCTTTTGATTGCAATTTCAATTACAAAAAGAACAGTATTACAATGTAGGACTTAGATGTAGTCCTAGGAGTACACTTTTGTTTATCTGGGTCCCTTGTGTCGATGGAGCGAGTGGTAATACGTTGACTCCGTTGACGATCTGACGACGGTTATCGGTTCTCTGAAGGTCTGTGTTGCTCTGGGTGATGGAGCTTGAGGAGAGGAAGGAGACGTTGAGTGTCTGTATCTGCCTCTCTGTGTGTATATGTAGGTTCGTAGCTGTGTGTGTGTGTGGAAGAAGAAAATGATCCCTCTATTTATAGCTTTGCAGGCTGGCTGCTCATGCGCGCATATGTAGGATGCGTCAATTTGTGGGGATGCCACATGGTGATTGCTGATGGAGGCGCATGGACGATGCGCTCTGATTGAGGAGTTGAACCCTTCCTGTTGCCTTTGTAGGCTGCGACCGAGCTGGCACGTAGCAATGGAGAAGATCTTTCAGTTGCTGAGATCTTGGGTAATTAGCACCCCTTCATAGGCTGAATCAAGTCAAAGGACACGTGTTGTAGATCCATGGCTCGAAGATCTCGGATTTGGTGGAGAGTGATGTGATAGGATGCGCCTGAGATTGGGCGCATGAGGAGACTTTAGCTTGTAACCTTTAGGAGTTACGAACTAGTCGGGGCGCACTGCTTTTGAGGCACATGCGAGGCTTCAGTAGTGACTTTAACTTCTATCTTTAGGGATCAGAGAAAAGTCTGAGACGCACGGCTTTTGAGGCGTATGCAGAGATTTGGGCGCATGGCTGCGGGGGCGCATGTAGAATAGTTGGGCGGCCACGTGGCTTGTAACTGCCGGAGGAAAGCAATGATGATGCTGACGTCGGCGACGCTTCTTTTTCTGAAAAAGTTGTCAACTTTTCAGTCCTCGGGGGACGTGCTGCCAACTCTGTCAGACTTCAGGATTTAATATTCTTTGACAGGTGATAGGCTGTTGAGTGGGCACATCGATCTGCGTTCCACTAGGCGCATAGGGACGCGTGGGGCACATCCTTATGAGGCGCTTGGTGCTGATGGGTGCGTCTGTATGATGCGCGGTCTGACCGGCGCATCCGTTTGCATGATACGACTTTATTGGTCCGACTGTTACGTTCTTCGAGTGCTTTAAATAGCCATTTTCGACTTGGCTGAATTCGAAGCGTCAGGTTCATCACCATTAATGCAAATTCATTGCATGAAATTCGGAGAGCCAGCCACTTGGCGCATGGGTTTGATTTGCCCGGCCTATAAATAGTGGCAAGGAGAGAGTTTCCTTCTCGTTCTCTTACGTCCTCCCGAATGAACTTGTTTGCTCGAGCACATTCTGTTGACGAGATGCTCCCGAGGGTGAAGATGCGACGCATTGTCTTCATTGATGCACTTGAAGGTGACTGTTACATCCAAAAGTCGGAGTCGAGGGCTTCTGAGACAGGCGGAAGGTGCTTGTTGCATCTAAAGATCGGAATGCTCGAGCCCTGTCTCCGTTATACTGGAAGAGCCGCAGATCGGAATTGCGTTGCTCCGATCATCTTCCTTGGGCTTTGGGAGGGCTCCTCCTCCTGCCAGAGTGGGTGTTGCCCATTCTGGTTGTGTTGAAAGCCTTATTTTGTCGCAGGGATTGCGGTGCTCTCCTCTTCCTTTGGAGAGCTCTTCCTCCAGCTAGGGGGTTGATTGCTCACCCTCGTTCTACTCAATAAATGCTTTATTAGTCGAAGCATTTGATCGGGTCAAAGTGGCGCATATGATGAGACTTCATGATGCACATAACTGAGGCTCTTGAAGAGATGCGCCTAACTGAGATGCTGAAGGGCGGCACATAACTGAGCTGCTGAAGGGATGCACATAACTGAGGATGTACATGACTGAGCTGCTGAAGGGATGCGCCTGGCTGAGATGCTGAAGTGATGTGCCAAACTGAGAGCGCATGGCGGTTGCCGCGCCTAGCTGTAGACTTAGGGTCTTTTCTTTATAGAAATTCTCCTTTGTACAGCCCTTTTTTAGACATGTAATAGACTTTTATGTGAAATAAAAATCTTCTTTTTTAATGTCTATGCTTTTGCTGTTTGTTGTGCCATCTGAGCTTCCTGGCGCATGAAATGTTAGGCGCATAGGATTTCTGGTCCTGAAATTCTATGCTTCTACAGTCTTTGCAATTTGGTATCCATATCGTATCTTTACAAGTGTAGAAACAGACTTTTCTATAATTAATGGTCTCTACGATCGAAGAGGAAGCTGACTACAAGGAGGCATGTGAGATGCGGGACTTGGAAACAAAGGAAAATAGAGATCGACGAGTCGATAGAGGAAGAAACAAGTCCATTAACTAGAGGTACGACTAATACTCGACGATGATCATGACATCCTTCCAAAGAAACTTTCTAGAGGACTACCAACCATGCACTACATCGAACGTTACAGTCATATAGTCCCGTAGCGGGTTTGTCAAATGTACTATAATACTGCATGCTTGTACGCTAACAAGAGAGAGTTCTGGAGAATGCAGAGAGCGTGATGGAGCAGAACTCGTGGTCGAATTCTCTACAAGAGAAGAAAAAAATTAGGAGCATGAGCCCTTCTGCGGTTCAGACACCATTGACTCCGAGGAAGGACTACAATTAGTGGATGTATGTAGACAACGTTGCAAATAACAAAATCATGGTCTGATACAAGTTGTCGATTCAGTGACTAGATGGCATGTTAGATCAATTGCGTGCATGGTGCCAAAATGAACCTTTTCCAGTTAGATCTTCAAAGCCGCTACCACAAATACATATTGGTTTGAAGATGAATGAAAGAGAATGTTTAAGGCACGAGATGGAGTGTTCATAGTCATGTTGTTTGGACTAAACGAAACACTTAGTAGGAGAGCTTTCTTACTGATCTCCCTTGGACTCGAGGTGGTCGAGTTGGAGCATGTCAAGCAGAAGATGGAGACATTGCGGATATCTACGACGAACTTCATCAAAAACACTACACCATAATAGGCGATTGCCAACGGTTATTACCGTTACAAATATTTTTCGTCACGGTAATAACCGTTACGGTTTGGACGTGGTAAATATTTTGTAACGGTAATAACCGTGACGAATTTATATTTTGTAACAGTAATAACCGTGAGGAAAGTATAATTAGTCACGCTTATAACCGTTACTAAATTTATCTTCGTAACAGTTATTGCCGTTACAAAAATATGTTATTTGTTTACTTGTTTTTCACTTTTGTAACGAGTATAACCGTTATCGATATCTTTTTTATAGAAAAAAATATATAATTTCAATATAATTGCAAAGAACCATTCAAGAAGCTTCAAAGCAATATATATATTCAAAGATGTACTCTTATATCAATTATGCACATTAGCACATAAATTCAAATTCATATTACAAAAGTTAAATACAACACATAACATTACAAGATCTAACCCTCAAGATGAACATAAATTATCTTCTCAAAACAAAATTAAAAGAAAGAAACATTCATCTATCATAAATAGACTAACTACTCTTGAATTTTTTATGATGAGCACGCTGACATGATGCCTCGCAAAAAAGTAGCAGACAATACCACCATCAGCATTGCAACAATGGAGGCCCCTACTGCGCCACTAATCTAGTAACTTGAGGCAGAAGGCAATGCAGTTCGCCTTGGAGTTCCCGGTGTGAGCCGAATTCACTATATATCAAAAACACTATCAATTTTTAGTTTTGATTGATAGACTATTATTTCATCAAGGAATAATCAAAGGAGGTTACCTGAGTATCAAAAACATTGTATAGTTTGATTCCAAATTGAAAAAACAAAGCATGCATACATATAATAAAATAAAAATATAAATCACCGTTCCAATTTGGTTGATAATACCTGAAAAACTGATTCTCCTTCAACTTGATCTTCAAGACAATAACTAATCCAGCTTCAGTTCAGTTCTCCTCCAACTCAAACTTTAATCTTCAATAAGTTGAGTTCTCTAATTCATTCAGTCTCAATTCCAGCTTAATTCCATCCTAAGTAGAATAACAATTATTGCGATGAATTACCTACATCACATGTCAGCATTTGGTTATCTTCCTAATACATGAAAACAATAATGGTCAAGTAAGGAGTAAAAGTGTGAATTTGCCAGCTACATGTCGAGCAAATGTTTGAATTTTATCCAGCCTCAATCAACCATAATCATAAGCTCGATTCAGTCCTAAATCAAGCAAAAGACTATAACACATGTATATACATCTTTAACTAGACGCCCTAACTTTGGCCCATTTAACGAGGAAATACTTGAGCTCGCCACTGGCCTGGCAGAATAAGATGTTTGCCTAACTCACCTAGAACCAGATAAAGCTACAAGAACAAGATAAAGCTACTAGAACCAGATAGATGCTTATAAACTCATGGGCCCACATGCCAGCTAATCCTACTTGTTGTGTAAGATGTCTTCTCCTTTATATTGTCTAAAAGATTCTCTACAAAGGCATAGCCACATACCTCGTCTGTGCATTTATCATCCTGAATATAGAATTGTCTACACAAACAAAGCCCTTGACCCAAATTTTCAGGAATTGTCTACTAGAAATAAATCACTGATCATATTCCATCACGGAGAGCTAACAACAGTTATTTGAACAAGAATAGTACTTACTTGTTTTTGTTCAGCAATATGATCGCTAAAGAATTCAGATTTGACAGTCCTTTCCAGCTAATCCTCCCATCTGAGATGTCAGTTCTATCCAGGAACAGTTTCTACACAATAGAGACAGCTATTTAATAAAGCACTCCAGAAGACGATCTACATAATGAGATAGCTTCAGCATACTACAAAGGCAAAGTAGAACTTAGTAAGAATACTAGAAAACGAGTAAGGATCTTATCTAGAATATAATTTTATTAAAGTTTAAGATCAGATTGTAGCAATAGATGTTGCAGCATGAGTTTCTTTAACGATGTAGACTTTGGATGTTCTGTTAGCCTGTTAGATTCATGTTCACTTAGTGCAACCTAAGAAGGTAAAGTGGCTGAGCTACTTAAACTAGTGCAATGGTAAAATTGGTCATAGAACGAGTTACAACATATGAAGAGACATTTTGCAGTTGGGAGAGTTGTTGTGCCATCAACAATGTTTGTACTAGATGAGATACTTCCATACAAAAGCATATATTACTATATGTTGATTTTTAAAACAATGTGGACTTGAAATGGATAACGATGAGTAGCAATTAACTAAACAAGTTACAAGAGAGGCTTGAGTTGCAACAAATAAATATCCATGTAAACTAGGTTGCATAGATAGTGCCTAAGAGGACCATACTCGTGTTTATCTATATATTTTGTCTGTGTCTGTATTTGCATTCGTTCTAGACATGGTACTTTAGTTCCTGGACAATCAATGGAAATGGGCAGAACGGATAAGGGCTGCCAATGCCTGGACTCAAAAGGGAATAAAAAACGTGGCTAAAATTACTTGGATGGCTAAAACCTTTTGGAACCTAGTTGTTAGCTAAAGCATTCATAAATACATAAACGATTAAGATCTATACAAATGGATATAGACATGTTTTCACATGTATATATAACAATATCCGTACCGTAAAAAATATCCTAATATTTTTTGAATGTTGTACTTTGAATCCATATACTAATTCGTGTTTATTTCTATGCAACCTAGCATGTAACTAATGTTGCACTGTACCTGAATTATAGTTTAGCAAACATGCCCAAACTGGAAGAAAGAAGCTAATGAAAATTACATTTAAACGTTTCAGGGAGCCAAATTTTGCTAGCATTTCTTGAATAAAGTTTTTGCTTATGTCCAAAACTTTTGCATATAACCCACAATTCCAGATTTCTCAAATCAATAAGCAACTTTTTGCCACATAACTGCAGTAATGCAAGAACAAATTTAATAACCAACTTTTTGCCATATAACTTTTTGCTTAAACGTAACGGCAGTAAATACAAGAACAAATTTAATGGACAATATTACAAACAACAGGCATGCAGCTTTCTCAAATCAATAAGCAACTTTTTGCCACATAAACTAAAGTAGCATATATGTGTTCAGTTACCTTGTTGCAGATGTAACATATTGCAAAGTTATAGCAAGTTGCAAAAGATGAAGATAAGGTGAACTATTCCATACCACAATTTTGATAGTAACCCTTCTGTCACAATTAGGACAAGATCAAAATCTGATGTATAGCGACAAAAGAGGATATTACCTGATGGAGACATGCACTTGAATGCAAATAATGTCATGCGACTTCCAATGAAAAGGATCCACGGTCCACAAAATCCCTATTGAATATATATAGGTTATGGTCTAATGGAAGCCTATTGAGTTTGAATATATTTAATAAATCAAATAAAAGCAATTGTTTAAATAGAGACACTTTTAGTTTCATAAACAAGGTAAGCTAACAAGAAGCTGACTCAACTTAAATTTAAAACAGTAAGAAGACCATCACATCAGCTAAAAGATAGACTTCCTAGTCATATGCAAGCAAACATGCTGATAGACTTTATCAGTCTCAAATCTTCTTGAGACATAACAAAGTGTATTACAAGTGGAGGACTTCTCTAATCAGGATATCAATATAATTTGATTCCATTAAAATAAGAACAAAACATACAGTAATGTAAACTCTTACACCTTCCTTGCCATGTAAATCACCACAAACTATCAACTTGCTGCCATTTGGAATGGTAATATCAACAAGTGAAGGCATAGAGCGTAAAAGTTCCCTGGTTTGTAAGATGATCTGGTAGGCATACCTGAGAAAGCACAAACAATTTGACGTGTTGGTTGGTTGAAGTAAAGAAAATTTGAAGACAATTTTAAGCTAAATTCAAATGTGTATAGCAGCTATTACTATTAGCACGCACCTTTTATGTAAGCATTTCAGATTCTTAAAATCATCAGTCAATTTTTTTTTATAAAATTAAGGGTTATCACTTCCCCTCCTATTCTTGCACCAGTATACTGTGAGAAAGACAATGAGAATATCCTTGTAGATACAAACTGTAAAAAAAAAGCAATATGACAAGAACAACCATCTTTGCACAGTCTTGTAAATGTCATAACCTATTTTGTCAACCATGAATCTAGATACATTAACCTACCAATGGATTCCTTTATCCAATGTTAAACCACATGTTCTATTGGAAAACGATGAGGATTTTGCATATTTCTTGATGGTCATCAACATAGAAGGCAAACAAAGAACATGGATGCTGAGTTGACTATGGAATGGGGAAAGTCCCCATAGTCATTGCCATATGAACATTACAAGAACACAGCGCAAGAGAATCCTCTATATCAAGAAAAGAAAAAATTACTCAAAATTGATAATACATATATAAAAATACAAACATCTTTCACTGGAAATAGGTCCCAACAAATTGAAACTTACAAAGTGTGTTTTCTTATGAGCTTTTACTTTCAAACAGATTGAGCTCCCTCGGGTTAAAATTTGACTTAAACACAGGACTGAACTATGTTCAAGTCATTAAAAGATTTTCTTAAATTTGATTAACTCATTCTCCAAGTAAGACTATTGGTCTCAGAAGACATATACAGTGACTGTCTTAGTTGAACAACAACGTCACAATTTGAAATTTAGCGTGTTAATATAAAAATATCCCCCTATGGATAAAGGAGAAGTCGAATATTTATCAGTCAAGCTAGCTATGGTAATGTCAAAACAACTACTGAAAATCCTAATGTAATATGATTTTCTCAACCTAAGATCCTGGGTTCTATTTGGACAACAAAGGGTCTAAAAAATTGCAAGACAAAATATTAGGATAGAAGGACGCATAACTACACCAATATTCTAAAGTTAATTTCCACAAATTGATCTCAACACAATGGCTCTAGAAACGTGAACAGAAACTATCAGCGGTCAAGGCGAAGATATGAGAAAGAACTGAGCATCTCAAGATGTAAGACTATATATTTGTATAACAACAATAAGGCCTAATCCAATTATTCAGGTGATTAGTTAGATATTATAGACCAAATTGCTAATTGTAAAATCTTGACAACATAGTACAACTAGCCGCTTGAAAAAAGTTGTATGCTCTAAACAAAATAAATGACCACACAAATTTAGAATTAGAACTGGATAGAAAGTTAGTACCTTGTCCCTGAATGTCGGAAAGTAGCTCACAACAGCCCTTACTGTGGTGCACATCTGGCCATTGTTCCAAAAATCACATCATTAGTGTTAGAATGAACCGAACTAAAGTTTGATTGACTCCAGAAGAAATAGAACTAACCGCTTCAGACATGTATGCTTGTCCATTTTGTTAACAATGGGGGAGAGAGTCCCATCGTAGTCGACGAACCACCTATATTTAGGCCATCGAACATCTTGAGAGCAGATGAATGCTTCCTCTGTATAATAAAAGACCCACCTATATTTAGGTCCCTTCAAAAACTAAGGAAAAAATAGATTTTTATGAATGTTAAGAACTAACTGTCCACAAGTCAACCTCGTCTGCGATGTCAGGGGAGAGACGAGCGCGGCACCGGCTCTACCGTCGGTTCGCCGAGGAGGCACTCATCAAGTCGACCAACGCATTTATCATCCTACCGCGGGACCCAACTTCGTGGTGCCCCATGTACTTCTTCTTCCCCCTGACGTATTGGTACTGGATGCGCATTCCCAGTGCTGGAGAAGAAGACTAAGCCCTAATCAAACTGAAATCAAATAAGCACGTACCTTTATAGCTTTGCCGATAATGCAGGTCATCCAGCCTCTTCGCTGCTTTGCCGGTACAATGACCCGCTCCGCCCTAACGGAACGTCGATTCAAACGGCAAGTACAACGACTCAAATGAGCCGTCGACCCGAAGAGTTGGCATCGACCTAATGAAGAATCGATGCAAGGGTTACATTGGCCCATCAAGAGGAATCTAGACTTAGACTTTCAAAGGCGCGCTCGGAGTATCGCTCGGCCGATGCGAACATCGCTAAGGTGGGTGGCTCCGATGAACCCGTCTTTGCTTAGCCTAGACACATAACAATACGGACACTATTGCTAGAATCGCTAGGCGATAACACCATGCATGCTAATAAATGACTCAACGCACCTAGCTAAGGAAATAATCCCATCTTGTATGCTTGTTTAGAGCATGGAAAAGAACTCGAAAAATATAGGAACTTTCGCACAGTGCTCCACGCTCGTGCTAAGGCACAAGCTTACATTCAAGTTCCTTATGCGTTCATCAATGAAACAATGAATGGTTTACAACAATGAAATGGAAGACTATCGACATAGTCGTTCCGAGTAGAGTATAGCAACATTAGAAGACTTCGGGACCGATGGATCGCCAAGGCGACTCCCGCACGGGGAGTTGCACAATGTATCAACGAATGAATGAATGAATAAGTGAATGAATGAATCAACGAATGAATGAATGAATATGTGAATGAATCGATGAACGTACGAACAAGTGAAAGAAAGAAAAAAAAGATTGAATAAAAGATAAGAAAGAAAGGAATGGTTAGCGACAGGTATGACGGGGACGTACATCGGGGCTCGCTACCCGCGCTGCACGGGCGCCGCCGCCAACCTGGTCGATAACGCATTATGGCTAAGGGTTACCCTATGGCTCAGAGACAGCCGTAAAGTCAAAATGACAAGTCAACACGAAATGGTCGCAGACAATCCCCTCGTATACGGGAGGTAGGAGAAATAAGGGATTCCTCGGTATGATCAAAGGGAGGATCGTGGCCGGCCTAGGCAGAATCAAAATAGCTTACGGGCCACTTGGGTGCGGGCTTGGCCACCCAGGAGACGTAAGTGCGGGGTATTTTAAAAGACTATCAAGGTGTACCAGCCGTACGCTATAATAGGTGAGAAATTATCATGGAGAATAAGTCCAAATTGGCTTGTGGTGCCAGCGACCGGTGCATATAGATTAAGTGGGCTTTGCTGGTGGCAATCCACGTGCAAGTCCTTGCATTGAAACAAAGTAGTCTAAGTTAACTGAATGAAGCGTCTTCTGAACATGCTTGAATTTAACACACCAAATAATAAAGAGTACTTCATGCAAATGAGTTAGAAAATACGTCTACGATGCGCCAGAATCTGAGGCAAGGATACGCCATCGACACTGAATGTTTACGAAAATTATGTTAAGTTATTACATATGAATGGTTGACTAACTTGGTTTACTTTGGACATGGAAGGCCGGACGGTAAGTATGGGTAAGTCGTGCATGTATTTCCATGCAACACATTAAAATCGGTAACACGAGATAGGTCACGAAATATGCCATGAAACTGACCCTAAAAAAAGATTAGAAAGAAATGAATGATAGACGATGTACAAATGTAAATAGAACGTGTTTGGTAATGATAGCATTGTGGGCGAGCTAGCCTACCCACCAGTGTATAACAATGTACTGATAACCCTACAGTTTGCTTGCAGAACACAGGAGATGTCGCCGGGTGCGGAGCTTTCCTAGAACGTGCTAAGGCACAGAGCTAACTCTGGAGCCTTGGAGCGTTGCAAGGAGCTGAAGCACCATATACATGACATAATGTATCGGAACATCGCCATGAATCATTCCATCTTGTAAGCCACTTGGCACGCCTTTTATGTTTCAGAGAGAGAGGGCTTGAGAGACTTGTAAACTCGGCCTAGCGTCGCTTGTAAACTTCTTGAAAAACAATAAAGAGTTTGAATTCGCTTCAATTTGTGTTCATTTACTTTCGCTGCAAATGGTGACACTCTGTGCGACTCTGTGGCCTAGCTCAAATCGACCGTTTCTGGACTTAGCCTTGCACAGACACAACCTAGGCCCGTGCGGCATCACGCCTTAGCGAGGACGATCGCTCCTACGGGAGCGGGGCGTGACAGATTGGTATCAAAGCACGGCTTTACGTCCTTGGACTTTATTTCGATTCTCTCAGTTTATAAAGCTCGTTTTGAAACAAAAGAAGTGTACGCTCTCTCTCGTTGTGCACTGGGATGTTCGATACAATAAGTCTAATATTTTCAAAAGCTCGTACAAGTACTCGGTTGAACGGAATCGATAGGCGAAGGCCTTTGTGCCAAACCACGACGGACTTGAGTTGAAAGAAAACTAATGCTAAGAGTTAGCAAACGCAGTGCATGCTTGAATAACCTTACACTGACAATAGCAAACTAGTACACGAGATTGAAGTATAGTTCGAATGGGATGGTTATGCACGCAGCCTTTCGGCTAAGCTGTGCAGAGTATCGCACACCTAGACCTTCTGGTGCGAGCGAGTTTGCGAGCGAGATCGACTATCGCTCGGACGAGAATAAGTGAGACTTAGAATGTATGTCGATAGAGATGCTATTTGACCAACGCTAAAGCGAGCACGGGAGATGGTTCTTAGACTTTGAGGAATAGGCGAACGCGCGATTGAACACATCGATTGGGAATCGAATGATCTTTTGAGGATTTGTAGAATGACTTGACTCCGAGTGGTGTATGTGATAGCTTCGAAGAAGAATAAGTGTGAGTGTCGACGACTAGTCGAGTGGTTCGAACCCTGAGTGGTGTATGGACGTTATAGAAATTGTTCGAGCGAGACTAAATGATTTACGGATAGAACGAGTACGTCGGCAAGCGATGATATTACGCAAAGCCTTAGAACAAGTAACGCTTAGTTGGTTGCGATTTTGGGAGTCTCAAACGAGATGTTGTTCGGACGAATTAAGAATGCATAGTGCAATTACGAAACGATCGAATGGAGATTCGAAACGATAAAGTAAATATGTGTGTTTGTCGAGGAAACGTAGTGGATCGTGCATGCGATTTCGAATTTAGTCGAATGGATTGAAACTTGAGTTAAGACGAAATACTCAGATGAAATTGAAGTTAGCATGATTGGAAGATAGCGTGCATGGAAAACGTTGGTTTGGAGATACGAGAATGACTAAGGATTTAGAATAGATGTTGCTCGATGAAGAGTTAGCACGAGACAATGTGAATTAAGGAAATTAAGTTGTACGACTCGGAATTCGTTACAAAAGGAAGATCGTCAGGTTATGTACATCATCGATGGTATTGAGGCATATCAAAGATTGGTGTACAATAACTCGGGGGTACTCTGATTCGATGAATGATGATCGTGTTAGAAGTTATTATTTTGAAGGATATTATATTAGAGAATTTTGATAGAAATGAATGTTTGGAATGAAGAAGGAAAGTGACTTGATTGTTCGGTGATAACCACAACGACAACGATCTTGTCTTGTGCGAGCGTAACTCTAGCCTCGCACATACTTCATGTCAGATTTGGGACGATCGTTCCGCGTGAGCGTTGACATGGTGATTCATGTCCAACGGGAATGATCGAACTCAGAATATCTTGATATGGCAATTTTGATTGCTTCGACTTGTGGTTTGAAGCGAAGGTAAATTCGAGGATTGTTAGGACTTGCGATTGAAGAATAAGAAAACTTGAGGATTGAGTAGACCCAATCCGCGTATCAAAAATGAGTAAGTCTAGACTGAACGCAAGAGTTACGTCCCGATGAGGACGATTATTCTGCGGAAATATTGACATGGTGATTCATGTCCACCGTAGATAATCAGACTTGCATGAGATCGGGGTACGACATATTGCAAGACTAGACGACCTTGTGATCGACTACGTGAATTGGATATGATGGATAGGTAGATTGTATCAAACACACTTGAAGAGATAGACTACGATAATTGCTAGTATGAACACACGATAATAATATGTCGAGGATTTGGTTGAGGATAACCTATCGTAGGATAACTTTCCTAAACGAGCTCGGACTTGGAACGGAGAATGTGTTGATGCGAATAGGGTGAACGCTGCTTGATGATTAGAATTTGAGCGAAATAAACTTGGGTAGAAACTCCCGTACGAACGAACAAAATAGTTTGACCATCGGATTGGGGCGAGCGTCGTGCAATAACTTTGCACAATGAATCGAGAATTTGACTTGTAACTATGACCTGGTGAGATGACCTAGCGGATAGGCGGATGACCCTATGCCGAGTGATTGAACCTGTGTGGTTTACGGTATCGTCTGGACGGATGATAGACTTGGGGCAACCAGACTTAGAGTAGGACGGGGAACTGGAAGTGCGTGAATGACAACGAGATAGGCCCCAAACGAAGTGAATGATAGAAATGGAGGATGCACAAGTAAAGTTGGGATAACGAATTGAATCATTGATAGGAAGACATATTCGATGATATTGTAATACTTGGTCTTGAATCGGACGAAAAGTACTTAGACTTGGTCGACTCCGCTAAGAAGAAATCGTATTGATTTCGTAGACAAGAACGCTTGAGAAACGAATCAGATCATCTCGAGGATCGAGATAAACGATAGTGAGACGCACATGAGTTCGATTTTAATCAAAGTAAAAGTAAAACGATCGGCAAATCGAAACTATCACGAGTATCTTGTCCGACTTCGCTAATCGCTAAGCTTAGTTGAAATGTACGTATTCGGGGGACGCCTTGAATATGTGTACGATCTAAACTCAGCGATATGATGAACTCGAATGCAGCTACAAGTGGGTGTTGAGATGCGCATAAACGAAAGTGAGTTAGCCTCAGCCTACGACCCTCGCATTTGATGAATTACAACGTGCCTCGTATGACCATTACAGCCCCACAATAGGGCACAACAGCAACCAAGTCAAAAAAACACGGCAATTGAATAAGTACCATCAACTCTAAAATGGATGAAAAGTCATTCAATAAAATTGACCAAACGTATGCGACACGAAACTTGGAAAGGTATCGAGTGTAGTTCGGTACCATCGAACGATAAAGCCATTCGATAGAGATTGTCTAAGATACGCACACGCCATGAGTTTACAGAATGGTAGGATGACCTGCACTCAGAAAGTCTCGAGGACGAGACTTGTTTTGAGTGGTGTATTATGTAATGACCCTCTCCGCCCTAGCGGAACGCCGATTCAAACGACAAGTACAACGACTCAAACGAGCCGTCGACCCGAAGAGTTGGCATCGACCTGATGAAGAATCGATGTAAGGCTTACATTGGCCCGTCAAAAGGAATCTAGACTTAGATTTTCAAAGGCACGCTCGGAGTATCGCTCGGCCGATGCGAACATCGCTAAGGTGGGTGGCTCCGATGAACCCGTCTTTGCTTAGCCTAGACACATAACAATACGGACACTATTGCTAGAATCGCTCGGCGATAACACCGCGCATGCTAATAAATGACTTAACGCACCTAGCTAAGGGTATAATCCCATCTTCTATGCTTGTTTAGAACATGGAAAAGAACTCAAAAAATATAGGAACTCTCGTACCGCGCTCCACCTTCGTGCTAAGGCACAAGCTTACATTCAAGTTTCTTATGCGTTGATCAATAAAACAATGAATGGTTTACAACAATGAAACGAAAGACTATCGATATAGTTGTTCCGAGTAGAGTATAGCAACATTGGAAGACTTCGGGACCGATGGGTCGCCAAGGCGACTCCCGTACGGGGAGTTGCACAATGTATCAACGAATGAATGAATGAATGAATCAACGAATGAATGAATATGTGAATGAATCGATGAACGTACGAACAAGTGAAAGAAAGAAAAAAAAAGATTGAATAAAAGATAAGAAAGAAAGGAATGGTTAGCGACAGGTATGACGGGGACGTACATCGGGGCTCGCTACCCGCGCTGCACGGGCGCCGCCGCCAACCTGGTCGATAACGCATTATGGCTAACGGTTAGCCTATGGCTCAGAGACAGCCGTAAAGTTAAAATGACAAGTCAATACGAAATAGTCGCGGACAATCCCCTCGTATACGGGAGGTAGAAGAAATAAGGGATTTTGCGGCATGATCAAAGGGAGGATCGTGGCCGGCCTAGGCGGAATCAAAATGGCTTACGGGCTACTTGGGTGCGGGCTTGGCCACCCAGGAGACGTAAGTGCGGGGTATTTCAAAAGACTATCAAGGTGTACCAGCCGCACGCTATGATAGGTGAGAAATTACTAAGGAGAATAAGTCCAAATTGGCTTGTGGTGCCAGCGACCGGTGCATATAGATTAAGTGGGCTTTGCTGGTGGCAATCCACGTGCAAGTCCTTGCATTGAAACAAAGTAGTCTAAGTTAACTGAATGAAGCGCCTTCTGAACAGGCTTGAATGTAACACACCAAATGATAAAGAGTACTTCATGCAAATGAGTTAGAAAACACGTCTACGACGCGCTAGAATCTGAGGCAAGGACATGCCCTCGACACTGAACGTTTACGAGAATCACGTTAAGTTATTACATATGAATGGTTGACTAACTTAGTTTACTTTGGACAGGGAAGGCTGGACGGTAAGTATGGCTAAGTCGTATATGTATTTCCATGCAACACATTGAAATCGGTAACACGAGATGGGTCATGAAATATGTCATGAAACTGACCCTAAGGAAAGATTAGAAAGACAATGAATGATAGACGGTGCACAAAAGTAAATAGAACGTGTTTGGTAATGATAGCATTATGGACGAGCTAGCCTCCCCACCAGTGCATAACAATGTACTGATAACCCCACAGTTTGCTTGCAGAACGCAGGAGATGTCATCGGGTGCGGAGCTTTCCTAGAACGTGCTAAGGCACGGAGCTAACTCTGGAGCCTTGGAGCGTTGCAAGGAGCTGAAGCACCATATACAGGACATAATGTATCGGAACATCGCCATGAATCATTACATCTTGTAAGCCACTTGGCACGCCTTTTATGTTTCAGAGAGAGAGGGCTTGAGAGACTTGTAAACTCGGCCTAGCGCCGCTTGTAAACTTCTTGAAAATCAATAAAGAGTTTGAATTCGCTTCAATTTGTGTTTATTTATTTTCCGCTGCAAATGGGTACACTCTGTGCGACTCTGTGACCTAGCTCAAATCGGCCGTTTCTGGACTTAGCCTTGCACGGGCGCAACCTAGGCCCGTGCGGCATCACGCCTTAGCGAGGACGATCGCTCCTACGGGAGCGGGGCATGACAGCCGGTGATGGAGGAGTGCCGGTTATAGTAGGCAGCGTGGACGACATCAAGTAGAAGCGAGAGAGAGAGAGAGGGGGGAGAGAGAGAAAGAAAAGGGAATAATGAAAATATAGTACGTGAATTGGGAATTTTTTCCATGCTAACACTTTGCTGCTTTCTCACGTGGAATACATGTGATTTACTTTTTAATTTTTTTATATTCTTTGTGACTATTTTTACTGTCACAAAAGTTATAAAAATAATAAAATTAGAATTTTAGTAACACTTGTTCAATTATTGTAACGATTATTTTCGTTACAAGATTGTCACGGTAATAACCGTTACTAATTAAAAAATGATGTGTTGCAATTTGCTTGTTTTGGTGTAGTGATACAGACTGTCGACGGCTTCTACATACACGACTGTTAGTTGTATGTGTGTTGTGTTCACACACACATGAGCTAGCAAAAGCTCAACTCCCTTACAATAATTTTGACCGTTATGAACCCATTAAACTTGTAACATCATCTTATGTCCAGGTACAATGTACCACATGGTTTTTCATTTGAATTTTGTAACGTTCAGTATTTATTGGCTGGATTAAATTGTCTTCATTCTCCTTTATTCCCTAACCTTAGAGAAAAGCCTATATATTGAGGCCAATCTCAATACTTTGAACACACTAAAAATTACTACAAAACTCTCTCTCTCTCGCTCTCTCGAATTCTTGTCACTCCGAAACTCTTTTGTTCTTGGTTTGTTGCTCTGGGAAGAGCTAAGTCAAGGTCAATCTTCCCGAGTTATGTGCGACGATGGGATACCGGTAGAGCGGGGGTTTTACCACTAGGAGCATCCAAAAAAGTCTGCACATAGATCCGGATTAACTCTTAGGGCAGTGCTTCGTGCGCGACTTCCCCGGAGGCCGGTAACTTTAACTTCTTTTATTTTGTTTGCAGATTTTTAGAGAAAAAATATCCAACAATCTAAGAGTTAATCCTGTGATTACTTTACATGTCTTGTTTAATATTTATAAATTTTAATGCATCAATTTCAACATTTTGTACTTTGAACTGTTTTTGAACCTACTCCTCGGAGACTATATATGTTAGATCTGTTTGTATTTGTAGTTGTATAACATGTTAGAGTTTTAAGCCCCCAACTGAAAGCCTTATTGTTGCTTTAGGATTTATGGAGCATATCCTTCCCAAATCATTAGAGATAGTCCTGATAATTTATTATTGTGAGCTTTCATTATGGTTTATGGCATCCTGTTTCTATCCGGTCAAATTTATAATCCTTTGTTTGTGTAAAAGGTAAGCACGTATGTTGCATGGAGACAAGAAGATGGTGTCCATATTAGTATTGTGTCCTTACATGTAACCGCTTACTCACACAACATAGTTGATTATGTTATGCCTATCAGAAACTGTCTGTATCCTGTATTCATATCATGTCCTTACCCGTGTCCGTATTCATGCAAAATAGATGAGCACTATCCATATGGCATCCTTGGCACGAAGTATAAATGATACAGTTCTCTGTACTTTTGTGGTAGTTTGTGTCAGCTTATTCTGAGCCCTCATCACTTAAATCTTCATATAGGACTTTTGTGGTTTGTTAAATGTATTTGTCAAAATCTCTAAGATGATGAACCACCAAGGCGGTTTTCATTTATGGACCATCTGCTGAGCTTCTATGAAAGGAAGCTCACCTAAGCGGCAACATTACTTTAAGCATTGTCACAACCCTCATCTTTAGGACTAGTTTGAAGATTAATCTTTTCTTTTGATGGGAAGATACAAATAGCCTGCTTAAAATGATCCTGATTATGATAAGTGGGACAAGGATTTCAATGGTGATGTCATGGCTACTGGTCCCATATCAGGAGAGTTTTAGATGACTTGCTATTCAGTACAATCCAGGATAAGAAGGTAAAGGTTGAGTAGTCCTATGGTAGATCGTAGCCTGCATCTACGTGATGATGCATGATCTTAATAATCAAGATAGGAAGGGATGCCTAATTTGTCATGTTCGAGATTGATTTATTTGGCTACTTCCTTTCATGATCTTGATATATATATCCATGGATTTATTTCTTCAAGTTTTTTAATTCTTGTGGCTTTCGTTGTGATGAAATTGTTGCTAAATTGGCTAGTTTATACATACATTATAGCATTGAAAATTTGTTTATGCTTTCAATTAGAATTTTATATGATATATGTCTTGGAAAAGTTGAAC
Organism: Iris pallida; assembly: GCA_029216955.1. Classification (NCBI taxonomy): domain Eukaryota; kingdom Viridiplantae; phylum Streptophyta; class Magnoliopsida; order Asparagales; family Iridaceae; genus Iris; species Iris pallida. Next base: position 12,105,885 of record JANAVB010004600.1, read on the forward strand.
AAAACAAAATGTATTAAAAAAAAAGTTTGATGTTAGAATAAACTTGGGCTTACACCTGAATATATATTATATCAATATTTTGATTACGTTCGTTTTAAAGTAAGTGTTTTAGAATTATGTGAAATTTTTAGAAATGATTAATAGTCTATTACTCTATTACTTCAACATAAAAATATATGTTTATTGCTTCTTTTCTAATCTCTCGGACACCACAACATGTATGGACATTGACAAAGACAATAGTCCATCAAGCACTTCTTCGGACAAAGACAATAGTCACTACGTGAGATTCAAGGCTGTAGTCCATCTCATTTATGCATAGTATACAACTGTCCAGACATTCTCTTATTCTTGTCTTACTTTCTTTCCTTCTATTACTTCGGAATTTGACCTTTTGGGGGGGAGGATTGTTAGTTGTATGTGTGTTGTGTTCACACACACATGAGCTAGCAAAAGTTCAACTCTCTTACAATAATTTTGACCATTATGAAACCATTAAACTTGTAACATCATCTCATGTCCAGGTACAATGTACCACATGGTTTTTCATTTGAATTTTGTAACGTTCAGTATTTATTGGCTGGATTAAATTGTCTTCATTCTCCTTTATTCCCTAACCTTAGAGAAAAGCCTATATATTGAGGCCAACCTCAATACTTTGAACACACTGAAAATTACTACAAAACTCTCTCTCTCGCTCTCTCGAATTCTTGTCACTCCGAAACTCTTTTGTTCTTGGTTTGTTGCTCTGGGCAGAGCTAAGTCAGGGTCAATCTCCCCGAGTTATGTGCGATGACGGGATACCGGTAGAGCGGGGGTTTTACCACTAGAAGCATCCGAAAAAGTCTGCACATAGACCCGGATTAACTCTTAGGGCAGTACTTCGTGCGCGACTTCCCCGGAGGCCGGTAACTTTAACTTCTTTTATTTTGTTTGCAGATTTTTAGAGGAAAAATATCCAACAATTACTTTTTGGTGGAAGGAGAACGATTTTGCGTCCCTTGTTCATCCTTGTGGGAGAAATGATTAAGCGGCTACTTGGAGGCACAAGTGGGATGTGACATGACTTTGACAGTAGTAAGTTTGAAAGCAAGTGTAGAAAGCTTGTGCGAGATGGTACATTGTTATAGAAATTTTGGTATCAATACCAGAAGTGTAATGTTTTCGACGCCTGTGGCGACCTTATGCTGTGTTTTTGATGGAAATGACATCGACTGGATATTTCGGCAAGCTTTAACTGAAAAAATTTAACCGTTTAAAGTGCGAAAGGAAAGAAAATTTTGTTGGGGAGGTGACTTCATTCTGGTTAGATACATCCGAGCCTATTTCAGATTATTTTTGGAAGCATTTTTTAAACATATTTTTAGTGTTTCTTTTTTCTTCTTTGTTTTTCTTATAATGTATTTTTTAAGATTCCCGATGATATGTACGGAACTTTGTGCATGCTGTATTGCACGTATGTTGAGCCCACTGTCCCCCAACTCTCACTAAATAAATGAAAAAAATAATACATCCTCGTGGCTCGATCTACTGTGTTGAGTTGTATCTCGTTTCCGGTTGAGCGTTCAAATGGGAGGTGACAATGGAGTTGATAATTTAGTCCCACATCTGGTAGGCGATGGGATAATGTGGTGTAGATAATTGGGATTGGTTCAGGCCTTATATGAGAATTTTCTTTTAAGGCATATGGGCCCAATTCAATATCGTACCTCATGGACCAACTCCGGTTCAGGTCACACCGCGTTCCCAACAAGTGGTATTAGAACTCATGGTTACGGAAATAGTTTAAGCGACTCTAATTGGTTCGAGACAGATGGTGTTGAACGTTCATGCGTATACACGGATAAACGGGCTCTCTTCTCAATGTGGAGTTAGGAGCATATGCAACTACACGGATTGGCTCCAAAGGTGGGTTTGACGAGTTCAAGGTAGAGCAAGGTGTTGTGGTTGGCACACAATGGTGGTGTGGACGAATGTGTCGGTTTGATTCTGTTGTCGAACGGAACGAGATGGCGGGATGACAATATATTGGATCTCTTAGGTGATCGGCTGGCGGGAACAAATAAAAAGGTAGTAAGGAGTGCTAAGGTTGTTCGGCTGGCGGGAACGAAGAAAATGTAGCAGGGGTGCTAAGGTTGTTCGGCTAGCGAGAACGGACAAATGTAGCAACGTGCTAAGGTTATTCGACTAGCGGAAACGAGTTAAGGTAGAGATTGTTGGGTTGTATCTCGTTTCCAGTTGAGCGCTCAAATGGGAGGTGACAATGGAGTTGGTAATTTAGTCCCACCTCTGGTAGGCGATGGGATCATGTGGTGTAGATAATTGAGATTGGTTCAGACCTTGCATGAGAATTCTCTTTTAAGGTATATGGATCCAATTCAATATTGTACCTCATGAGCCAACTCCAGCTCAGTTCAAACCACGTTCCCAACATACTGATCGTCCGCCATCCAGCCAGAATTTTATACCTGTCTCGGTAACCATAAGAGCCACTCGAGTTCGACTATAAATATGTGTTATGTAGAAGACACAATAAACATGTTCTTTAGTGGGACTCACTACTCAAACAACTCGGTACGTAGGCTTGCACCCGGCCTGCCACTGCTGCTACCCTCCTACTATTTATATTATTAAATACAATAAATAATATGCATTTCAATCGATGGGTGTCTCCCACCTCATACACTTAGGCCTCGTTTGGTTACCAGAATTTGTGCTTGGAAAAGGAAAGTGATTCCCTTCCTATGTTTGGGAGCCAAAAGAAAGTTGTTGGAAAGGGAAAATGATTCCCAAGAGGTAGGAAAATAGAGGGGAAAGTGGTTCCTCCCATTTATCTAAGGAATCACTTTCCCTCCAACTTTCCCGCATTTATTATAAAAAGTTTTAACCATAATATCCATGTTCATAATATTATTTACCATTTTTATCCATAACATCTTTTAGACAAAAATATTTCTAAGTAATAATTATTTTTATTAGCACGAGGGTATTTTTGGAAAATTGACTTGATTTTGTTTCCTTTCCTTACAAACACCAAATACTATAATAGAAATTAAAGATATATTCCGGCTATAATTCCGATCTTTTCAAACACCGGAAAGAAAAGTTTATAAGAATTATAATTTTCTAAGGGAAAGGAAATACCAAGGAATCAGTTTCCTTTTCTTTCCATTCCGCGAACCAAACGAGGCCTTAAAGTAGAGATGATTGGCCTAAACCTCAAAGTTAGGAAAATAATTAATTACCGACATACAATTAGGAACGTTGTATGAATGTGAGTGCCTTGGTTTATGTTTTTTGGAATAATGCAAAGAGTGCAAAAATAATTTAAAATATATACATTATCACATCACCTGGAAGAAACTACAAACCCCCAACAAGCTAAGATTTGTCCTTGTTGATTGAACACGAGGGATTTGTGGTCCAAATAGGCGGAGCCATCCGACGGCCCAATAAAATAACTATAGGAAACGAGCCCTATTATTTGTATCAAATTGCTAAATATTGATTTGGTGGTTCTATAAATTGAGTACCAATAATCTCAGCTTCATATCTTCACTTTGCAGCGTATGCTCATCAATTGATCTCAAACTTGTCGATAATGGGGTCGTCGTCAGCGATGAGCGACACGTTTGCAGAGTATGCTCCTGTCACCGGAGAATGCAAGCTCAACCTCGACCTCAAGGACTAGCTTTCCTACCCATGTACTGATTCCTTCTATTCGACTTCCTATCCGAACTTATGGAAATTATTCGAAACTTCGGATATCAGATTCTGATATCCCAACATTTTTCGGATTTTTTTTATTCGAATACGAATTCGGATATTATTGTATTGGAATCCGTTAATATCTGATCCGACTTTAGATTACAAATTTCGTATATCGAATTCGGATATCCGAACTTTTATATATATATATATATATATATATATATATATATATATATATATATATATATATATGGGAGCGGATCGGGAGCCCCGCCCGCGGAGCCCCGCCGAAGCCCCCGCGATCCTTAGCCGTTGGATCACGCGGGTGGGGGCGGGCCCCACGTGGGCCCCGCGCGATCCGATGGTGCAGGGGGGGGCGGGGCTTCGGCGGGGCTCCGCGGGCGGGTATTCCGATCCGTTTCCTATATATATATATATATATATATATATATTATACTATAATATAATATATATTAATTACTAGAGAAAATTAAAAAAATTTATTCTCAATTGAATTTTATATAATTCAATTCATTTATTACTTTTCTACCTCTATATTTTAATTATATATATATATATAGGGAAGATTTATGAAATGTCCAAAAACTAAAAAAGTTTTATGTAAAACCCACCGCTAAAAAAAATTTCATCGCGTGCCCAGAATTAGAGAAACTTATCCAAAGCGGGTTCCAAATGACCCTTTTGCCCTTCCTTTTAATTTATTGGAAACACCCACAAAACTGCTCTTAAAAAAAACGTTTCAATACTCCATCTTCTTCCATACGCTGCTCACTTTCGAATCTAGGTTTTCTCCTAAAAAATCTTTAAAAACTCGTCGGAAAATTTCGGAAAGACCGGGACGAACGGCAAAAGTGCTAAAACGGAGGTCAAAACATCATTTTTTTGCGATTCTAAAATTTCGGAAGGCCGTCTAACGATAAAATCGTTACTTTCAGTCTCCTCGACGATACACTCATTTTGGGACAAACGGGACCTCGTTTCGACCTCCCAGTCAAAAGTTATGGCCCTCCAAAGTTTCAGCTGACCATAAAATGCAGGAGAATGGCCATTCTCCGTTTAGAACACGAAAAATGTTAATTTTCGCATGAGGGTGGTCATTCTCCGTATTAGTAACACGGAGAATGGCATTCTCCGTCTTAATTTACACGGAGAATGACCATTCTCCGTGTTAGTAACACGGAGAATGACATTCTCCGTCTTAATTTACACGGAGAATGGTCATTCCAGTGTTAAAACGCAGGAGAATGACCATTCTCCGTGTTAGAAACACGGAGAATGCCATTCTCCGTGTTAAATAAAACGGAGAATGGCATTCTCCGTCCTAATTAAGACGGAGAATGGCCATTCTCCGTGCTAAATTAAACGGAGAATGACCATTCTCCGTCTTAATTTACACGGAGAATGCCATTCTCCGTGTAATTTATCACGGAGAATGGTCATACCAGTGTTAAAACGCAGGAGAATGACCATTCTCCGTGTTAGAAACACGGAGAATGCCATTCTCCGTGTTAAATAAAACGGAGAATGTCATTCTCCGTGTTAAATAAGACGGAGAATGGCATTCTCCGTCTTAATTAAGACGGAGAATGGTCATTCCAGTGTTAAAACGCAGGAGAATGGTCATTCTCCGTGTTAGAAACACGGAGAACGGCATTCTCCATTTTAAATAAAACGGAGAATGGCATTCTCCGTGTTAGTTTACACGGAGAATGGTCATTTACAGTGTTAAAACGTTAATGTAGTTTTTTCATGAATAAAGAGTTTCGTTCTTCTTTCAAAACGATGATAATTCTTATGGAAAAGAAGAAGAAAGATCTTCTCTCCACAATTGACCTAATCGTCGAAAAACTTCAAATGTCTCCACGATGAAGATGATGATGATGGTGATGATGATGACGAGCGATGATCTGAGTTCGACTGAAGAAAAACACACCGAACTACGAACGATTTTTGCGATCTCTGCTGAATATGAGAGCAAAGGAATTCAGATTTCCCGTGAAGAAGAAGAAGACGAAAATCATAATCTAGATCTGAGTTTTTTGAATTCAAATACATATAGATGACCAATTCGCGCGGA